>ALYI01003637.1:0-32587 GCA_001969225.1 Ceriporiopsis andreanae CBS 279.92 | reverse complement strand
TTAATGCTAATCCGCCAGCACTAGGTGAGTGGTTCCGAACACAAAGTCGTGACCTCCAAGAAAATGCCGCTTCTTGGCCTCCGCCGCTCCGTGTTACAGAGCGTTCCCGAGGATGATAGAACCAGACCTCTGGTGCAACCTTGAGGTGAGTGTTACCAGGATGGACGATAAATGATTCTCGGGCATGCATGAGTAGTCGTCGTCTAAAAGAAAGAGGACAAGATCGAGCGCTAAACATACCTTGTCCTGAACTTTGGTGTTCTCGCCGTTTTGGCATAAAATAAACGGCTCACAACCTCTCCAGTCAAATTCACAACACACTAAATACTATGCAATACGATCTGAAAAGCTTTCTCCAGTCGTTGAAATCAAATTGGTCGCCCGCAGCCTGGTCAGTAGCGGACACCTTTCCTGTCGACCCGCGCACTCATTTCGAGCTAGCCACAACCGTTTGCGAGGACAGAAGTCCCTGCATGTAAAGCGGGATATTATCGCTGATCAACGGGTCAAGATAGCCCAAGACGCCAATCGTATCGCATCCACGGCTCGCATTCTCCTACAAGAACTCGCAGTCTTACAGAACTCCTTCTGCGCGATCAACAGTATCCCCGACGAAGTTCTCGTCACCATATTCCACCATGCCATTGCAGACGCAAGTGCGGGTTGGGACTGGGGCCTGTACCGGGACAGGCTCCTCGTCCTCTGTCGCACGTGCTCCGCATGGAGGAACGTCGCGCTCAACTGCGGGGTGTTATGGAGACATGTGGACCTTTCGGTTGCGTCTGAAAACCTAGCGCGGCTCTTCCTCCAACGAAGCAAGTCGAGTGGTCTCAAAATCGAATGGAAGCTTCACACACCTCGTGTCGCTGTAGGTGAGATAGTTTATGTATACCACATAGACAGATGGGATGCCAGGATTAATGTTTTGTACACGCCTCCTTCGCAACCCTTGATCGTCCGAGTGCTGAAGAACTTGAGACCGATGTTGGACCTTGCGAGAACATATATGAAGGTGGCGGGTACGAAGGGATGCGAACTATGGACCATTTGTGAACACTACTCTGTAGCAACTAGCATCAACACGAGTAGTATTCGTAGAAGCCAGGTCATCAGGCCAAGCGATAATAGTACGCGCTTCGCTAACTCACGTGTAATTTGCACTCAGTGCCACATCACCGCACCACAGGGACTTTGAAAGTACTTGCAGAATCTTTCAGTTGTGCTCAGAATCAAGTGAAAGACCGACACAGTCAGATGGCGGGTTTGAATGCGTTCAACAATCTTCAAGTTCCGAGTCGCGGAACACTGCAAAGAAGCGCCCGGACTTTAACTTCGAACCATCATCAGCTTCGCCTGCTCATTACCCCGGAGCTCATGTCAACTCCTATCAATCAGTCTGAATTCTTCATATTATATGTTTGGAGGCGTACTACTGAGATCTTGTGCCTCCTTCACTCGACAGCGCCCGACAGAAGACATGGCAGAGAGCATGCGAGGATTCCAACTCTTTGTGGCGTTTAGTATTTGCTATCTTGTCATCTCTGCGAACGCGGGAAATAGGTACGGTCAATAGTTCTCACTGGCAGATTGGGCAATTCATCGCACTCTCAAGGTGCGGACTTCGACCGACATGGACGGGACGCCCGCGTTCTTCGACCTCTAATATCAGCTGATACAGCGCGCGGGTTGGTCGAGGTGAGTACGGTCAGACGACGCTAGCACTTTCTATCTGATGATTACCCACTTTGCTTCACTTATGTGGCCAGTTCATATGCTCGACGTACCGACACTGGGAAACCCCGGTGTTGCGGGGGCAAGACTCGGGTTCTTTGACGTCTGATTCCGGTATGATGCCCTTGCGGCGCCGTTGTCGTTGACCGGACTGGTGCAAGACATCCCATACTCTGTCAAATCATCCGTGGACCGGAGCTGTACAAGTATCCAAGCCCAAACTCACATCTTCAATGATGCTCTGGTGCCCCGCTCCTCCTCGATACCCCAGGGTATTCCAAAGATCTTGCATTCGCCTCACTCGTTGAGCGTCGACCATCATGTTAGGGGGCGGAACTTTGCTTGCGCTGAGGACGTTGGGTCCGTTCCTCTCTCAATCGCACAGCGTCAGCTACAGTGAAGGTAACGCAGCATCTCGCGTACCCTTGGAGATAGAAGCTGACGCCTTTTCACTCAGTTGCGTCGGTGACCTTACTTACTTGGGATATCATCATAACGATGTCGGATGAGGTACAGTCTCTAAGCGATCTAATCGCTTGCGCTGAACATAACGTCATTCTTTTAGGTGGAATTGATCTGGAAGTAGGTCGGATGAGCTGTACGACGGCTGGGCGTAATCGTCTGACGCACGAAACATCAAGGAAAGGGTGGACACCTGGCAAAGTCATGTACCTCTTCGCTCGATACGTGCCCTGGGCTGCCCAGTTGTGAGTGCACATACGCCAGCTTCTCTCGGTAGACGCTCATCGGTTGATGAAGTGCATTACTGGCCATCAACGTCGACGGGTCCACTGGTCTCTCCTTCACCTTCGCCGAATGCAAGGCATGGCTCGCCGTCCAAGCGGTCTTGTTGCAGCTGATCATCACAGCTGTCGATGTAGTCCTCATGACCCGTGGTAAGCGCCGTGCCCGCCGTTAATTTATACGTGGAAGTCTGAATTGACGGTACAGTCTATGCACTCTTCAACCGAAGCATGAAGTTGCTCCTCGCGTTGTCCGGTCTCTTCATCGCAGAGCTCGTGATCCTTGCGTGGATTTTGGCGTTAGTGACCCCGAAACTCAGCTTCAACGATGAATGTTTCGTCACGGCCAGTCCCTCGCTTTTCGTGGCATATTGGTGTGTGGCGTTTATCATGGCATCATTGTTGCGCTGACCCGACATACCAGGATCACCTCACTAATTTTTGAGACCATCCTGTTCGTGCTGACAATGGTCAAATTCGTCGACGCAGCACGTAAAGGGTGGGGCCGCCGCCCCGTGATGCGAGACTTCATCGCTGATGGTACTTGGGCGTATACACTCATCTTTGGTAGGAGAAATCTTCGTTCGCTCATCAGCCACCGGAACATGCAGCTGACAGGCAATTCTGCAGTCGCGATGCTCACCAATTCGATGCTCTACAAGTTTGTGCACTCGCCCCTCGCTGGAATCTGTTTCACGTGCGTATCAGTTCAGACGAAATGCAGCTCATTTGACTGAAAAGACTGCAGATGGTTGTTGACTGTCTTGTCTTTTGCTGTACGTCCGGAATGTTTCCTCGGCGTGACATGATCGTTGATGCGGTGATGGCGATTATGCAGGGCTCCCGTCTTGTCTTGAGACCGCGTATGCGATCTGGCACCTATAACCTGAAATCAGGTTCACGGCAGCAAACGAGCAGAGAGCTCGTCAGCATTCCTCTCTCACCACTCTCACCGCAGAGTCCTGGCGCTCCGTTGACGCCGAACTCCCGATATCCGAGACACTCTTTTTCGCCCGTCAAGACTCACTTTGGCAGCGGTGACATACGTTACTGCTCTGACGATGGTGTGTGCCGGTGAAAAGCAGTATATTTGTCTCACTGACGAGTCTAGCAGCTATAGACACGGTATTCACTATAGATAGATCTGTTTGTGGCGTTGCCTCATAGAGATCCACTCACCACCACATTACACCGAAAGTCTCAAAGAATAACAATTTCAAGGCCAACTTTCGACAATTGTCTCTCTTTATCTGCACGTTCCTTAATTTTCGAGTGCAGCACAGTAGCTCTGTGATCCGCGAAATTATGGACCCGGCAAATGTCGGTCCTCTTCTCCACCTACGAGTAACGATACAATCACTTGTAACAAGTAGAACCAAACACTACGTGTACAAGTTGATACTGCGTACATGGAACATTTCAGCTGCAGCATCTATCGCCCGTGAAGTTATCAATATCCAGCGGCGTGCTCGTCGGTCACTTCAGAAATCCCAACTTTTCCAGACGCCCCGACACACGGCCTCGCTAAGCCGTCCCTTTCTTCTAAATGTATCATAGACAGGTTATCACCACGCGCGTTCCACGCCATCGCCATTCATTTATCACTCGGTGTGCGTTTCGCGTGAGGCAAAAAAAGACCCTTTCAGCGCGGCTCGCCGAAGCGCGGCAGAACATACACACTGATCACGCTGCATAACACAGGGTGCGAGAGGGTGCACTGTTTGCCTCCCATCAAAGATAGACATTCCTCTGGGCATAGATTAATTGCCGACGGTACAGCCTTCAGGTGCAGAGAAATTGCCGTCGGAAATATACGCGAGGCGTAACGATGAATTGCGGTGTGCGTGGCGCGAGCGACGATCCTCCATGGGAATGGGGCAGATCGCGCCCCCTCCCGCAGATCCAAGATGATGCCGCGCCTCAGCTGCACAGCTAGCCGTGACGTTTGTCGGGAGATCACGGAGACATGCCCGCCCGAGTCTGTGGCGGGCTGACGCTGCTTCCTCAATTCCTGTTGGTGTCGCCAGCGGTCACGCCCACCCCTTGGTACTGTTCAACAGCAGATGCGACGGTGCTAGTACTACAGATGAACCAAGATACAATGCAAACGACAGGTCAAGCAGACGCACGGACACACACGAAGATCGTCACCTCAGCTCTATTCTGAGCGGCGCGTTCAGCTTGCGGCCTCGTCCGTCTTGGCCTTCTTCGACGACGCGATGACTGGCACAGCCGCGCCGCGCACACCAGTGTCGGGCCCACCGTCGGGTTCGACTGCGCGTTTGCGCTTCTCACCGACCTGCTCCTCGCCCTTCTCCGCAGCACCGGACTTGTCGTCCTGCTGCTGGCGCTCGCGTCCGCGTCCGCGTCCGCCACCCCGGCCGCCACGTCCACCCCGACCGCCACGCCCACCCCGACCACGTCCCCGACCACGGCCGCCACGTCCCGAGTCGTTGTCCCGTGTGGCAAAATGCAGCGCGCGCTTCGCCGCTGATGCGGCCCGCGAGAGCTGGAACGCCTTCTCCTCGGCCTCTAAATACGGCCAAATGCCTGTCAGGACCAGCGCGACGATGTTTCATGAGTATGGACGGCTCTTACCCTCTGGGACGCTCCATGCCACATCCTTAGATCCGAGCGTCTTGCAGTGCTCTTTGACAAAGGTGATCTCCTCTTCGCTCAGCGCCTTGTCGAACCCAACAAGGCCCCATGTCTCCCCGTTCGTATATTGTACGAATGGCGCGCGTGTGAAGCGTTCCTTCAATGGACCCTAAATTTCAAGAGTATCTGTTGAGCACGTCTTCCATTGCAAAGACGCACATGCGTTACCTTAATCTCGTCAAAGCTGACCTCACCCTCGACACCCTCGAACTTCAACGTGGCGCCCTTCACAAATTGCAGGTCACCCTCCTTGATACTCCCACCGTCCTCTTCCTGTATAGGAATCTTCTGCCCGAGGAATTCAAGCACAACTTGACGCTTGCCGGCCTTGTTGCCTTGCTTCTTGTCCTTGTCTCCAGATGTGCCTGCCATCTCTTGGAACGCATTAAAGCCTTTGCGGCCGGTACCCGCGAGCGACTGCTTGCGCATGTTCGCGGCTTTGCCCGTTAGGCCCTTCTCCTTGATCTTCATGTCACAATACGCCTCCCTGCAGCAGCACAGAATACACGGTCAGAAGTTGCGCTGATCGGACAGGAGGAGGCAGGATCAAGACGCACTTAGACATGATCAGGAGCTCTTTGCCTTCCCAGGTCGGCTTGGGATCCGAGTTGAGGAATGTTTCGACAGATGACATATCATCAAATTCGACGAACACAGAGCTCTATCCGAAGGCGAGGGGATTTGATTGAGCGTGTGTAATGGATCATCGTAGATGCGCCGCGTACCTTGAACAGCTTCGTTTCGTCCACACGGCGCATGCGTACGGCATTTGTTCGTCCATACTGGTTGAAGAACGCCTCCAGCTTTTGTTGTAGACCCGGCACCTCCTCGCCGAATCCTTTCTGTAGGGCGCCAGGATAAATAAGCGTGCACCTGGTACATTTGCGGACATGCTTACTGCATAGATACTCCTCTCAAACTGCCCCTTCGGCTCTGTGACCTCTGTCCGTCTGCGGACTTTTGTGTTCGTCTCGTCGACTTCCAATGCAGCACTCGTCTTCAGCGCCTCGGCAACCCATGGGACACCGAGCGCGTTGAACTCTCTCATGCGCTTGAACGACGAGACTTGGGCGATAGGCACCCAGTGATCCGGGTTCGCAGTGTGTAGTGTCCACATGAACCTGTCAAGCGCATCATCTCCTCAGACGACGACGCCAAATGAGACAGGCAAACACACGCACTTGTCATATGGCAGGTTCGCGTCGGCGAAATAGAACTCAACTATAGACAGGGAGTACTCAGCACGCAAGATATTGGGGTAGACGCGCTACCACTTACTCTGGCGCACGGCGCGAAGGAGCTTATCCTTCTCATCCTCCTCAGTCATGGACACATCTTCATCTTCTTTTGGTTTCTCTGAACCGTCGGCCGCGGCTGTTTCACTCGTGCCCGCCTCGTTGGTCGTAGGTTCTGCCACTCCGGCGGGTGCTGGCTGTGCTTCCGACACCTTAGCGTCTTCCGCCTTAATTTCCGCAAGTTTTTCTGCAGACGTAGAGACAGTAGCCATCTTCTTGCTTGTCGTTATAGGTTGAACGCCGTCTGAAACAGAGTGTGCAGGGGGAACAGAGTCGGACGTCGAGGACAGAGTCAAGCTGATCGCGCGCTCGCCAAGTCAGGAGAAAATGATCGCAGAAATTCGACCTTATCAATTCCAAACTGGGCTAACTAATTCGACTCCGGCGTCGCTGAGCGTGAATCGAGTATTATGTAATACGCACTGAACCTTATATAATTGCGCGTCTATACCACGAGGCTCGGTAACTTGGTGAGTTGCCGGCTCTCACAGTTCTTGATGAACATCACCTTGGCTTCGAACCACCACGTTGCGACATCGAGACCCTCTCTACTGCCCAAACCTGGTGCAACATCTGCCCATAAGGGTTCGAGAGGTCCTCACAGTTTTCTTATGACTCGATTCGCAGCAGTGGAATATCTACCAACCACCCGAATTTTTCGGATTTCGCAGTCTTTTGATCTGCAGCAATGACATCCTCCGATGCCGATCGTAGTGCGGAGGGTCGCAGGCCGCGACACCAGGCACGAGGATGCACTAGTCTCTAGACTGCCATCAACGTTAATCTTTCCTTCTAAAGCCTCAGTGACCCTCCCTCCGTCGTCGTTCGGAGTGGGTGCTTGTTTAGATGCCGTATGTCAACTGACAGGCCGCGGCTGGTTTGTTTCGTTGGTAAGTCTTGACTCAAGCTTGACACTCAATTTGCTGAAAGACTTGTTTGAAACTGCTCTCTCTTGTCAAGCCACCATCAGCATATTCTGCTATACTCACGGCGCAGATCAAAATGCGACCCCCGCCCGTCGGTGCCGTCCAATTGTGCCGTGACGAGATGGCAGACACTGCCGGATAGCAACGGACCAGGCAATTTCTGAACTCGCTTTCCTTCTCATGCTCGGGCTGAAAACTGCAGATGCCCCACAATCAAAGGATTTACGTGTGTGGAGCGGAATCGCGCTTTTCGGCATTCTTGGGTTGTCCGTCAGGTCAGAGGTTCTCTTCTTCCAAAACTTGGCTCGCCACCGCCGCTCTGAAACATCGGTACCCGCCCCGATGTTTAATGGGCACCGCCATATGCCTGACCGTCCCTCCGATAATGTATTCGCCGTCTCTCCGTCCTTTTCACGACAATCGATGGTGATTGAGTATTCTAGTTCATCGCTTGGTAACTGCGCTCATCGGTTTCGTCAGCTCTGCCGCTTCTTCGACCACAACTCTCACGCGCATCACCCTCCGAGCCGATTTCCTTGCGCTCTCCCTCCGCGATATGCTCTCATGGCATGACAAGGCCCAGGCACTTGCGGGTACGTCAAACCAGTGTGCCGCCTACTGGCTATGATCCTTGTTATCTTCGATGCTGTTCCGGCCTCTATCTAGATACGCTGATGTGCTCCCGATCCTGGGCGGTCATTCCCGTCTGTTCAGGTCGTCACCTGCCTCCATTCTTCGCCATATGGTGGGTTATTTGTCTGGACCAAGTAAATCAAGGCACCCACATACGTACAAACCCTCCAGGAAATCTACTCAAGGCACTTCTATAGATTTCCCAAGCGATTTCGCGTCCAATTGCGCCCTCGCACTGCAATTAATTGAAAGGGCTGGAATCGGCAACTCACATCTAGTATTGTGCCGCATTGCCACACATGTCACACGTTCTGTGCATGCTGTGATCGTCCCTCGGAAACGAGAACACAGTCCTACATCCCTACTAGCTTGACAGCTTCCTCGCTTCGCCCACGTAAACAATCAGCCCACGCAGCAATCGTCTGGCCATCGTTGTATGAAGCGGCCACGGTATGCGCCACCAGGGCTTCGCAGGTTACAAAGACCTTTGTAAGAAGCGTGGGAGCCCAGGGGTGCCTGCCAGAATAGTGTGCTTGTTCGCGAACCTAAAGGGCGATCGGACCTATGGCATGTCCCGAACCCTATCGCAATACAGCATAATCGGCGAAACGCTCTCGTTCCGTACGGGAAAGCACATCACGCGTGACTGCACGTTGCACTGATTGGGAGCCACCAATCGACGCGCTCGGTCGAGTACTTCCAAATGTCCGGTGAGCTTCCTCCGCACTTGATCGTTTACGGCTGAGGCTCTCGAAAGCATGCTGTCTGATGCAAATCGGCGGGCGGACAGCGTATGCTCTAGCCCACCCAGGGATCTTCGCGGAGTATATATGAACAATGAATGCTGCCAAGTTGCTGGTGACGCCTCATTCGTTCAAAAGCCACCATCCGCCCCGGGCTGGTTAGGTCAACGTCCCGCAGACCCTGAACCTCCGTACACTATCCGTCAGCAGACACCTCTCTATGATGCCCTATCAGTGTGCACGACGCGGCCATCCCTCCTCTTCTCCCATGTCGTCCTCATCATCGCAGGACGATTTGTTTACCGATCAGTTCTTCGCACCAGAATATCCCTCCATGGATATAAAGACGTGGAGAGCCGGACTTAGTACGTGCACAACCCTCCCCCTCGACATGTTCTTCCCTACTTATATGAACATGTCCTCGCTACGTGCAGAGCCCGATGTCCTCATGCCATACACGTCGCCCGTGCAGACTCCAACGATACAGCAAACCGACTTCATGTTCGGTTCCAACTCACTCTATCATCCTCAAGGTATGCCCAGCGCGGCACCAAGCGTCGCATCGCGTGGCGCGCCAGCCCGTCGCCAACCCACGGCACGCTTGGGAAAGCGTGGGTCCGAGGATTCCACCGTGACTGATTTCACCATGATGGGTCTCAGTGACGATTTCCTCGCGGAGGCGCCACCGATGAAGCGCAGCCGCAAGGATGCTATTCCAGGCGGACGCGTCTCCGGAGCTTGCACTCGCTGCAAGCGCCTGAAGGTAAAACGATTTGTACATGTCATACCGAGCGTCCAGCTTATAATATTGTCTAGATGAAGTGCACGTTCTCGGATAACGACACTACTTGTGCACGATGCATTGTAGGCAGCCATGAATGTGTTGTCCTCGGGCGTAAGCCCCGATCTCCTGGGTAGGTCCACAGTTCGTTGTCAGCTCTTTCAATCTCTGACCCGCACCGACGACAGCATGCGCGAAATCCTGCGCAAGCAAATTCGAGAGAAAGACGCCATGATTGACAACTTGCTCGCACAACTCAACCCCGCGGCACCCACAACCACCCCGCTCGCGCTGAACGTATCGAAGCTCGCCTTGACGCCCGAACAGCGCAACGTATATCGCGACGTCCTTGCGTACTTTGAGAAGTCCCAGGGCGTGCGCAGCGCGGAGAAAACGAAGATCGACGCGTCGACGCTGGACGAAGACTCAGAGTACGACAGCGACTCGGACAGCGGCGATGCGGAGGGAGAAGGCGAGGACGCGGCGCCTGGAGTCTTCTATCAGCCGCACGTCCCCACCAAGTGTGCGCCTGCAGGACTCCTGGCGAAGACCGCGCTCGAAACACGCAGCAAATCAAGGCTGCCGTCGCCAGAGGCATCCACCGTGAACGGATGCAGTGAAAGCATCGGCTCCGACGACGTGGCTGCCGTTGAGGCGGGCATCGGCAACCTTTCGTATTTCGAGCCAGGTACGATCTCCATTTTTCTGCTATGCCCGACATGTGCTGATGGGCACACAGGACCGTCTTCCAATCTTGATCTCAGACGCCTGATAATCGAGCGGCAAGCGGCACCAGAGATTTTGCTGTCTGGCCTCGTCACAAACGAGGACGTAGGCAAGCTTTTTAATATGTACGTACCTGGAGCACTTGTATTTCTTGGTCTTGGTCTGGAGCTGATCTGCGTCGTCGCAGCTATTGGAAATGGATCAATCCTGTTATACCACTCTTGGACGAGAACATTCACACACCTGCATCTGTTCTCGGACGCTGTCCCTTTCTCTTCACAGTCAGTAAGTACAGTTCGTCTGATGATCATGACATGTCCGTTGACCGCGTCGGTAGTTTGTGCCATTTCCTCCCGCTTCTATGACGAAAAGCCAGAAATGTACACGCTTGCCATTCACCTTGCGAAAGTGTCTGCCGCAAATGCCTTCCTAGACGGCTGGAAGACAGTAGAGATGTGCCAGGCCTACTCCCTCATGGCGTCCTACATGCCGCCGGCTCGGCGGTGGGACGAAGACCGAACTCGCTTCTACAGCGGTATTGCCTTCCGGTGAGTGGTATTCGCCCGTATACCGAGCACATCTGACGAATATCACCAGCCTCGCGATAGATTTGGATCTCAATCGCACGCCCGAAGTTATGCCCACTGACGAGCGCGGAGAGCGTGAAGTGCGGAACCGACTCCGGACATACATTGTCTGTTACATTCAGGATCGCGGCAATTGCCTGAATCTCGGCAAACCTTTCATGGTCCCTGAAGTCGAAGTAAGCTGCCTTCTGTCTCTCGTATCTGATCCAGCATCTGATTTTCGCTCTACAGCTCCTTCGAAACGTCGAGACGACATTCTCTGGCTCGAAGTACCAGTGCAAGGGCGACAGCTACCTTGTGTCCCTTGTAGAGCTCCACCGAATTATGACTCGCTTCGTGGAGCTTGCCAATCCAGCTGTCGAGCCTCGAGCTAAGACGACCAATGTAAGAGTTCTACGATGCTAATTGTTGGGCATCGCTCATATCAGTACAGGACGCGGACCTGCTCGCAACGCACAAGGTCTTCCACGAAGAACTCAGTGCCTGGGAAAGTTCCGCAGTGGCACGATGCGCTAGCGAGGAAAGCTCGGATGACACAGAGGACCGCCTTCGCATGGGCCTCATGCATCTGTGAGTTCGCCCCTCTTCTCTGCGTGGTGCGATGCGAGCTGACCCAAATTGCTTTCCCAGGACATATCAATACTGCCGCCTCATAACTTTCTCCGCTGGGCTACAGCAAGTCATGCAGCTCGGCAAGCTCAAGGAAGACAAGGTTTTCTTTACCGGGGTAAGTGGATTGCCTCTGCCCCGTGCACTCAACGATCCTAATCCACCATACAGTGCTTGCATGCCGCTTCAGCTGTGATTAACTGCATAATCGAGCGCATCCTACCCACCGGTTTTGTACGATACTCGCCAGAACATGTCTTCGCGTTATCGGCCTTCGGTACAGCGGTGCTCATGAAGGTCAGCTCACCTTCAAGCACTCGTGGTCTTGGTTTGACTGACAGTTGGAATAATAGTGCTTGCGCCCCGAGTTCTCCACGAAGCTTGCATACTCCCAGGACCGCATTATGGAGCTGATCAAGCGGTTGATTCACGCGCTCGACAAACACCATCTCGAGCCCGACGACCAGTCCACCCCTCGGCGGTGCTACGCCAAGTTCCTCCAACAGCTTCTCACCGCGCGTATTTCATCAGACCAGGATAGCCAAAGTTCTGGCGAAAGCCAGCTACCTTCACCTAAGACACCGGAGCAGGCACTCCCCATCCCAGCAAACATTCCCACCATTGACGTCGTCAAATCCACGGACTTCATGCTCAACCCTCCCGATATGTCGTTCTTGAACTCGTGGGACATGGTGCAGCCGCCACAAGACCCCGCCGCGCTAAACACCATGCTCAGCTTCTCTGAGACGGAATACATGCAGACGTTTATGGCGTTCCCTGATCAAACTTGGTTCATGCAGTAACCTCGTAGGCAATTTATAACTTATTTCGGGTCTTTGGCTTTGGACGTTGGATCAGGGTGGATTTTAGGGACATCTGTAGTATAATGGATTGACTTGGTGTTGTGTCATAATTGTTTGTATCAATTAGTTAAAGAACTCGCAATCTACGATGCACTCGCTCTAACACGGCTGAACAACTGCCTCGCCGCCTCGTACGATGCCCACAGCCCCTCGACACTATCCAAGGCGTGTATGTCGTCCTTCAGACAGAACAGCTCGACATCCTGTCCGCGCGCCTTCAGCGCGTGATAGTAGTTCCTTCCCTGGGTCGGCGCTACCCTCTTATCCTTCTCTCCGATGAGAATTGCAAGTGGAACCTTCACCGCGTCGACGTACGCGATCGGGGATATAGCAGACAGTTTTGCATACAGCTCGGAGGTGACGAGTGACGTCGCGGCGAACGAAATGCCAGCCTCCTCGTAATACCAATCCGGGATGTCGGACGTAGAGATCTCTCCCATCGAAATGACCGGATTCCTGAGAACCGCGCCACTAAACACGTCGGGAAACTGACCAACAACTGTATGGCGGCTTAGGTGAGCGCGGGCAATGATTACAGAGGTGCAGTCACTTACGGTGTCCTAACAAAAACCCACCATGGGATCCCCCGTATAAGAACTGGCGCCCCGGTCCATCTTTGGACACGCCGCTCGCGACGAGATGTCGGACCGAAGCGAGGCAGTCCTCAACGTCTAGCGACCCGATTTGCCCTAGCAGCTTATTGATATACTTCTCACCATAGCCAATGGAACCAGTGTAGTTCGGCATCGCGACCGTATCTGTACTAGAATCAGCGTCTGTGGGATCGTATGACAATGAGGCGCATACTCACAGCCATCTATGGCGAATGTCGTTACCCAAGCATTGAACGTGGTGGTGGTCACAGAGTGCGGGCCACCATGCGGGAAGGTAATACAAGGTGCATCTGCGGCGGTTCCGGCGCGTACGAGTATGATTTCGGTAGGATGACGATCGGGCACAGTAGAGATTGAGGTGGTCAGGGCGTTTAGCTGCTTCTGCACTGTAAGCCGTACAGTAAGCCACAGTAAGCTACATGCTTCTTCGGGGTCACGAACGACTCACGGTCTTCTGCAACGGAAGGACGGTCAATCACCTGCCAGTGGATGTTGTTGTCGTCGTCGAACTTTCCGAGGACGAGCTCCGGCGGGCGGGAAGGAGCGCTTCGTGTGCATACAACTTGGTTCCTGCCATCCGTACCGAGTACAGTCCAACTATAATGCGTCCCATCATCGGGACTGAGGTCGATAACAGTGCCGTCCGAGAGCGAAATGAAGAGGACCGTGGCTCGTGACCGCCATATAGAGGACAAGACAACGTGCGGGTCAGGGTTTGACGATGATCTTCCAAGCTCTATGAAAGGAGAAACCGGTAGCGTGTTGAGATACAGGCCTGGGAATTCGTTTGGTCTCGGCTCCCATACGGTTTTGACCACTACTTCTGGTGCGTCCGACGGACGCATGACATGAAGCGTCGAGCACGTCGCGTGAGGCCCTCCTACGGCGTTGGAGACCCATGTGTAATGAGTGGCTTCGCCATTCTGGAACAGGACACGAGGCGACCGGCAAGCATGGTTTGGATCTGTGAGGCTGGCACTGGAGCAGAGAAGAGATTCACCGCCGACCCTCGACGAAGGGAGCGTGAGGTGCCAGATAGCAGAGGGCCTGTTGGGGCAATAGATGACGCCAAGGAGTCTGCCGTCCTTCGCGTACTGATAGCCAACCGTCAATAACGCGTCCTCTGACGCGAAGACCGGATGCGCCAACAACAGAGGCTCCTCTGGCTCCTGCAGCAACGACAGCGGAAAGATGGAAGGCTTGTCGTCGTTGCGAATGTCCCACTCGAACAGGAATATGGTCGGTTTCTTCTTTCCAGCATACCCTTCTCCGAATTCGGGGACAAATCGGTATTTCGCGAGAGGGTCGGTGTCGGTGGAGTCGGTTGCGTTCGCCTCAGCGACATAGACCAGTTTGCTTTCGGACGGCGAGAATGAGATAGATGAAAGGTATTCTGGCGATGGAACGTTGACATGAAAGCGCAGATGGGGCGCAGATGTACTTACCATCGGTGTAGAACGCCCCGTGGGTTTGCGTCACCTCCTTCGAGGCCAGTATCTTTTCCTCCGCCCATATCTCTACAAATCGCTTCTTAGGGCCGGACGATGCTGCATCAACGCATTCGCGTAAGACAGCCAGGCGTTTTCCTGAGGGAGAGAGCTGGGACGCGATGATTTCGGAAGCGTCGGGCAAGAGTGCGCTTGCGACAGACTCATCCGCGACAAAAAACGTCTTTACGCTCTGTCTTTTGACCTTGCGTTCATGGTCAATGGCCGAAGTTGTGGCTCTGATAACTAAAACGCGTCGAAAGTCGTCAAATGAAAACATGGGAACACAAAGTAGGTACCGCGCACCATTGCTTGTTTGGAACTGTGCTGTGCGGTACGAAGGGAATTCGGCCAACTGCTTGTACAGTGCGCTGCCTGTGGATGCCATCCTGACCCTCGTCAAGGCCCTGGTGAGAGTATTGGGTTGAAGAGCGAATAAGACATTTCTCAGCATCGATGCCAGACCTTGAGAGTCCGGTCATATGATAGCGAGCTGAATTTGGTGCCACCGCTTCCAGCAGAATATCAGCCAGCGTTCCAGGTCCATATTATCTCTTGATTCCGTTGGATGGCTGTCGAATGCGATGGCTGCCCACGTTGCTGGGCACGTCAATTGCTGTGGGCGATGCCGGATTGTGGGTGCGAGATGAGAGACCGGGACTACAAAAGGAGCATCCAGAGCAGCTTTACATAAGACCCCCCTCCTTCGTCTCTATCATGTCGTCCAAAGGCAAGCGTCGCGCAGAAGAGCCTCAGAAGAAGCGTAGCAGCAAAAGGTCAGTGAGTCGATGTTCATCGAGGTTCAACCGGCTGAAGAAATGGTGGATACTAGAGCGAAGCGTGAGGAATCCGAAGAAGAGTACGACGAAGAGTCTGAAGAAGACATCGATGAGGGTAAGATTCCCATCAGTACTGCGTCGGTCGAGTTCATGATGCTGATTCCAGACGTGTTTCATAGACGAGTTGGCTGCGTTGCAGGAGGAAGCCGCTACTCTGACGACCGGACGGAGGACGCGTGGCATACGTGTCGACTATACCAAGGTCGAGGGGTTCCTCAAGGATGATGAGGACGACGAAGACGAAGACGACGAGCCCAAGCCAAAGTCCAAATCCAAGGGCAAGACAAAAGCTGCACCGGCCCCGCCTGCGAAACCGAAAGCTAAGGCTGCTGAGCCTCCCGCCAAACCGAAATCGAGGGGGGCCGCGTCCAAAGCCAAGCGCATTGAATCAGAGGAAGAAGAGGAAGAGGCAGACGACGACGAAGAGGAGGGTGACGAGGACGAGGAAGACGAGGTTGACCGTGAAGGCCGAGATTCACGTCGATACCACACGGCCGTAGTGCCCGTGTTCTGCCAACGCCATATCCTCTGGATCATTATTCTTACGGCGGGGTGTGCTACATGTATTCTTACAGACACGGCCGGAATATCTCACTGTCAGAGCTACAGACAAGTAACGAGTGTTGGAAAGGAGTGGTGCCGTCAGGAAGGAGTGATTTACACGAGGTGTACATCATGGATACAGCGGACTCGAGCCACCGAGAGCCTCTACGAAGCGTTTGCCTTCACCGGTTTTATATTCTCAGCAGTCGTTGAAGGAGTACTGGCTCGATGGCGACAAGGGCGACAACGTTGTCCCAGTCCTGCGCGACTTCTCAGACCGTTTGTCGTAGTCGTCGTGGACGCTCGTGGTCACGTTCACCGCGATGGGCTGCAGCGCGATGGGACCCGACGCGAAGTCCTGCCGACGTGCCATGGAGTTAGCCGTGCCCGCGGTGTGCATGGTGCCGATCTCGGGGGTCGTCCAGAGCCAAGTGGGTGGGGCCTGTGAACCGTACTCTCTGCGCAGGCCTACTCGAATGATAATGAGGCAGAAGACGATGCCCTATCGTCCAGTCAGAGGGACCGAATCGCTAGTATCTTCCAAAACTCACGATGATGGGGGTCACCTATGGGGAAACTGTCAGACTAGTCACGATACGGGAGCCGCCATCGACGTACGGAGTCGAGCACGATGAACTGTGCGTTGTTATCGCTCGTGTAGAACGCAGTCAGTAGCAGGAGCTAGTGACGGTGTGAGTCCGCTAGTGGCTCTCGTATCTTTGGTCTCACTTACCGAGAACGCGTAGATTGCACCCGATTCTACCACGATAAGAATTACAGGGGACAGCTTGCTTGCGCCGAGGAGGTCAGATACCTGGTGGTTGACATACCAGATATTCCAGGCGATGAGAGCTTTGCGGAATACATCAATGAGATTAAGGCCAGCCAAGAGAGGTCGCATATGCTTACCTGTGGCGAAGATATTGGTTCCGGCTGTGATGACGTTGAAGGACGTGATCCACGGGGCAAGGGCAGTGGCAAAGATCGACCCATTGAATGGCGGTATGTGGACTAGCTCGTAGATACTGCCATAACTTGATACAGGACGATCGATATCAGTGAATGGACATCTTGATAGGTTGGGCCGCTACTAACCCTGCAACTGCAACCGTTATTAGCACAGCATGCATTTCCAACCAAACGATGACTTACCCGCACTACCAATCACCATGGCGCTAAGCGCGACGGTCACCGTATAGTTGCGGACCACGGCATGGCACCGATACCTACCCGGACTTGTTAGAGGAATACACCGGGTAACCCGAGGTCACGACCTACACAACGAGCGCGTCCGAGATGCAGGTGTGCGTGATATACACCGCGCTCTTCATGACGTGTGTGAGCTCGTTGATTCTGCCGAAGTACGCAACGGGTCCGCCAGGCGCGTCACGGAAGGTGTAGAAGGCATCGAGCATGCGGCGGAGGTCGATCGAGAGGTGCATGGTGGCGAAGACCCAGAGGAGGACCGCGGTGAAGATCATGGGGTAGTTCGGCCGACGCGTGCTACGCTTGTATATCAGGATGTACTGGCACGCGACGAACGTGACGCAGAACACGCCTGGCGGGCGGGTCAGCGTGGGCTGAGACACGATCGGAGGCAGGGACGGACGCACCGTAGAGCAGGGACTCGCAGAAGATCGCGATGATCTCAGCCTTGTCGAGGGAGATACCCATGGTGGCTCGGGGCAGACGAAACCTCTATCGGTCTACCTAGCCAGCAGCCCCTGTTATACTCCCGGGCTGCGATATGACCCTGGGTTATCGGGACGTCTGGAAACATATCACGACGGGGCGCTGTGTAGTGGGGCCAAGAACGGCCTGCCCAAACGAGCGATAACGGCTGGCGTACCGGCGTCTTCCAAGTCAATCAGACACTGACTGGGATGCTCAGCCTCCGACATTAACTCTGCGAGGCTTCGGGGACAATAAATATTACCATGCCTTCACACTATAAAACAACGTCGACACAAGGCACGGAAGAAAAAGCGTATGGCGTACCTATCATACTTATGTTCGTGGGTCACACAGGGAGCGGAAATGTACGGCATCTGGGCAGCTCTAACTGATGCAGGGATAAGAACCCATCCCATGTCAGAATCCGACTTTAGGCTTGAACAGGTCGTAGACGCTTTCTAATATCTAAGGGACGTAGACCAGTTGTATACGGCTCTGTCTAGCTCACAGCTTGGCTTTGCTTTGCTTCGCTAGCCTTTGGCCGCGTAGCAAAACAGGTCTGATATACTCCTTAACGATAATGATCAGCGGGACTTTGGTCATCAAGAGCAAGGAGCACTAACCTCATACCCATCTGGGACATCGGTGCGGTTCAAGGGCTCCGTCTGCGCCTTCTGCCATAACGCTTCATACACTCTCCCATCATAAAGCCCAAGCGCGCTTCGCACGTATGTCACCGTTAGCATGATTTCTTGCATGGTGGCGGTTCATAGCTCACCTGTCCAGCTCCCAGTCTGAGAACCCAAACGCGTCCGTGAGGCCAATTGACTGCGGGAGGAGCTTCAAGCAGAGTCGTTGAACCTCCTTCCTGAGGCCTCTTGAAGCATCACCGTGCTGACCAGCACTGTCACCCAAAAGCGACGGCGACAAGAGCCCAAAAGAGAGCAGATCGACGAGTGCGCCTTCTAGCAGGGTGAGAAGATACTGCGCGTGCGGGAGAACGGTGAGCTGTAATGAACGATGGGGAGGGCATAGGGGAGAAGGCGACGCACAAGGTGCAATAAATCACGGACTAATCCCGCCTCTTGCCCGCTCAGCTGGTCATGGAGTGCGTTAATGAAACCCTCCACTTGCCCAGCGACGAAAGCTTCCGTTACGCCTCGGGACACGCGCTGATCGGCGCTCGCGTCTGCGTCGTTCGCGTGTGAGGCCCGGTCCCGCACCAGCGCTAGGGCGCGCAGCTCGAGTAGTAGTACACATGTGGGCACGTCCTCCCATGAGTGTGTCGTTAATGGCGGCTTTCTCGAGTCCCACATCAGGCGCAGATATGCAGTTGTTGGCGAGAGTGAAGACGACATGTTCGGTGCGGTGATGATTCGCTTGTATGCCTTCAATGCAGCTCTCACGACTTGGAGGTCAAGGAGGAAGTTGTCGCCCTCATAGCTGTGGCCACAATTAGAACGGGCGGGTGAGCGGTCTCTATGGAGACTGCACTCACGTAGCTGCCGGGAGATAGTCAGCATAGAGTCTTCCGAGACCGGCGTAAGCACTGAAGCCATGTCCGCCCAGCGCGCGCCGTGCTGTCTCGATATCTTGCGTACACGATGTCGTGACAAGAACCTTCAGTCCGCTCGTCGTCGCGTGCATCTCTGCTAGGAGAGACGCGTCGCCACTTGCAAGCCGCTGTGTCATGTTCGCAAACGCTTTGTCCTGTACATCTTTAGGATGGCGAGAGAGGTGCCGTACGAAGTACTCACGAGGTTGCGACCAAGGAGCAGAAACGCGTATGCACGCGCGAGAACTGGGATAAGGCGGTTGTATACAGACGGGTATGTGATGATCTGTTGTTCGAGACCGTCGGAGACTTTGTTCCCTTGTCTCCGTACAGTCGCGTAGCGTATAGAGATGGTGGCAGCTGAACGTAAGGTTGTCAATCGCGGGAGGATGAAGTATTGGACTTGCACCGACCCTTGCCCAACATCCAGCCTCCACTCGATATCATACTACTTGCAGAGTGAGGTACTGGACGTATGAATCCTTGTGTGGTACTCACGACGAGCGAATATACAGCATCTACGCACGTATTGGTGAGCATTTCCAGCCAGTTGAGAACTTCACACTCACCCCTCCATAGCTGATTTTTGCATGTGGCGGCTGAAGGTACAGCCCATCTTCTGTAATTTGTGCGAACTTCGACAGCATGTCGTTCGCAGGTATCCGGACACGGTCGAACCGTACGAAGCCATTATCAACGGCGATGTAGCCATTCATGGCTTTCGGACCTAAACGCATCAAGTTAGAGGGTTTTTCGAAACAGCACGCCTGTCATACCTATGTCGCCTATAGTGATGCCGGGGAGTGGCTTATGGTTGTCCAGTGACCGCAGCTGGACGAAAAACAGGTGCGGACCCATATTTTTACCGCCAGGCAGTATCAACTGCGCCTGCACCACGCCGTGCGTAGCCGTCTTCCCCGCACTACCGATCCACCACTTGCTACTCGTCAGGTTCGGTGAGTGGATCTCGAACTCGTGCGTCTCGCGCAAGTATGTCGCAGTCGTCTCGAGTCCCGCGACGTTCGATCCATGGCCAAGCTCCGTTTGCAGGTAACACCCAAGTAAGCCGCGGTGGGTGACGAGGGCTTCGTACCGTTCAAGAAACGCCGTGGAGGCTTGTGCGCGAATGACGGGCTCAAATGCCATGAGGTGAAGAGTGATCGGTGTTGCCTCGTCCACTAGTCCCACCGCCTTGGAGAAATGTCCAGCACTCCATTTGTGCGCGTCGGCAAGTTCGTGCAATCGTTTCGTTATTCTCAGCGCGTTCGTGTATCGCTCGGTGCGTGACATATACAGTCTGTGCATCGCGTCAAGACTGGCGCAAACTTCCACACGGCAAACTCACTTTCTGGCTTTGTCAAACACAGAATCCTGAGAGAGGACATTCACCAGCTGACGGTGCTCCTCCCACTTCCTATGATCCCCTAGAGCGCGTCAACACCAAACTTCAGATGAAGCGACTAGGACTTCAACTCACCGTGCAGGAAATCCCTGATAAGAGGCACGTCGACCGCCGTACGCAACCTCGCCGCAGACATGTCTGCCAAAGTCCTGTCTGGTATCATCTTTCGCGGTGGTGAAGCAGCAAGTGTGTTAAAGCGCAACACAGGCTCCGGCGACTCCGGTTCCCGCTGAAACACGAGCGCTCAGAGCACGCGTCTGCAGTTTGGTACTATGCGGCATTGACGACGAGACTAGGAGAAAACAATTCGTTGTCAAGACTGTTAGGATGCCTCGTGCCGGTGCGTTTGAACAGTGATAATGAAAGTGCAAGAGCAAGACTGACCAGCGCGAGCGCTACGACAATGCCAGAAGAATCACGTGCATTAGGCGCCACAGGGCGACCGTCCGACGTCCGTGTTGTCGAGCTCATATGTCAAAGAATTTCAAGGAACTGGGCCACACGTAGAGTACATAATTGTGGGAGACATAACCATGCCTCGTTGTAAGCAGGAAGAACGGATGGCGAATAGCAACAGGCACAATCCCAAGTCGCATAACGACCCTGTGCATGCCATTGCACGCATACTAGAACAATCTGACATGTTCAGTACGCATCGGGAAGTTTGAGGGCGGCTTATCAATAGCCCAAAGCTTTAGAGCATTCCGAGTTGAAAATTTTGTGCGGTTGTGGGCATGGCCACTACCTCACTTGCGAGATCCTCGGCTGTCCTCATTCGGTTTCTTCGTCGGTTTCTTCGTCGGTTTCTTCGTCGGTTTCTTCGTCGGTTTCTTCGTCGGTCTTAAGTACAACATTCTCTAAGAAGTGATACGTCAGAAGCACCGAGACGTCGCCGAAGGGTCGCTCACCATCTCCATGGGGCCATGTCTCATCGATCTGGACCGGAGTGTCGAGGATGCTGAGATAGTAACCTCTAGGAACTGTTTCGTGTCGATATTGCAGACCCATGCGAGTGAGTAGGACGCGTATTGCCGCAGCGTCGCTTTCATAGTCCACGCGCACGTCAGGACAACGGCTGATCCGTAGCGTACGCAGGTTTGAACGGAGCTTGGAGCAGAATGCGAGCAGCGCTTGAAGTGCGTCGAGCATTCGACTCGCCTCGGCTTGGCGGTTAATGTATACTCTGTCCCAGAACACATCCAAGTGGGTGATACGGGTGCACAATTGAGGATTCAGTAAAGGCCCCACCATATCCTGGATTCCATGATCGTGGCCAAGCAACAGGGAGGTGATGGACGGCGCATGAGTGAGCAACGAGAATATGTATCGTTCGTAGCCGGTCATGTAGATATGGTGCGTGTTGATATGGTATTGCAGCGACCGAAGGTTTGCCATCGAGCATCTACGCTTCATCTCGTTGAGCAGTGTCGGGATATACTGAGGAGTGAGATTGGCGCCTCGAAGAAAGAATTTTGAGGTGCATGATTCGCCATTACTGGTGACACCATCCCCAACGAGGTCAAGTCCATGCCCGTTATATCCTGTGACAATTGCTTTGAAAGCGTGCATCCTGTCGAAGAGGAAAGTGGGAAGGAGATCCAACAGTTTCATCAAGTGGTATTCTTGCAAAGAGACGGAATGTGGGCATACAAGGCGGAGGCTGAAGTACGGTAGACCTGGTGGGAGAATTACTGCTCCTAGTATATGAGAGGAATGTGGGAGCGAGAGGCCCAGCGCCATGTATCGCAGCCGCGGCAAGTCGATGTACGCGCCAACAGGTTGCGTCGAATCCAAGGCATCCCACCCGTCCTTGTACGCCGACAGGTCAAGATGATCGAGTAAAGGGCACCCGCGGAGCACCACGAGAAGGTCTTCGGTATCGTCATCGCCGCATGTGAAGCTTCTGCATCTGACAGTGAGCTTCCGGAGATTTGAATAATTCTCCGCCCTCCAGGCCAAACGGCAGCCCCGGAGAGAGAGTTGACGCAACCTGGGAGTGCATTGGCCGAAGAGTTGTGGAAACACGCCGTCGCCTGGAGGCACCCAACCCAGATCCCCGCGCTCAAAAGACCCATCTTCGTCTTCCATATCCTCATCCACCACTTCGATTTTGCAGTCTTCTAACATGGGGGCTTTGTGATCCAAAAGCCACGATTGGGGGTCTTCGAGATTTTCTTCACCAAAACGCAGCTGAAGAAGCTGAACTCGACCAATATTTCGCGCGATGACCTTCTGCTGCCAGCTGCCCAATTCGAGAAATTCTTCATATTCGGGCTCGCACCAGCGGAACTTGAGGGAGGTTGATCGAGATCTCTGAATGAACAGTCGTGCCAGCTTTCGGGGACAACAGCAAGCGTCCACTTCGCTCCATAGCGTAGCACAACCAATTGCGACCTCTCGCCACCAGGAGCATGTGTGCGATGCGCTTAGGAGTGAAGTGCCGTCCGATTCGCCCTGGCTGGCATAGCGAAAAATGGAGGTAAGAACCTCTGCCGGAAGGTTGTTGACTGCGCTAAACGAGTTGAGCAGGACGACGAGTTCGTGTGTCAGTCCGCTGACAGTCGAGGTAACGTGTTGTAGGACGTTCGACAACTCGTCTATCTGCTCCGCGATCAGCGTCCGCTTGACTTCTAGGGACACTTTCCCATCCAAAACCGTGCTGCTAAAATCGAACGACGCGCGTGAGACAATGGAGCGACTATACTGAAAGAATAAGCTACGTGCCATACTGCCACTGGCGAGAACCTTGCGCTCATCGCACGGAGAAAACGGTCCTGTTCGTCTTTCATATCGCTGAATTCCTTGGAGAGCATATTTTGTGTGCGCAGCAGACTATGGGATATTGGAGTTAAGCTTCGAGGCGGTCGCATTCAAGTACCAGTTGGTGGCCGTCGGCAAACAAGGGCGGGCGCGCGCCTGATTATTGATGGCCCATTGGCGCGTGGATCGGAGTAGGGTCGGAGACCGAATCTGCTAGACGCGGGTTGAAGTGGTCATAACGGTCAAACATCCAGCACTTGAATCTCTTTCCCGGACCAGCCAGCTAGACCAGAGTACCCGAACAACAAGAGAGGTAGCATGCCCATAATGCTTACTATACACTTTTCCTGGTCTAACCGCCACGTTTAGTAGCCTAAAGCACTGCTCCTGGGCAACTTTCAAGGAGTTGTCGACGTGTGGTGCGGTCTCGTTCACTTTTTTCTCGGGTGGGTGTGTGGATTTACATCAACATGCGCTCCAACAACTGATCCAATCCGTAGTGCGAAGATGCTTGCCACCGCCGCTAATCTTCCGCTTGAACTTCACAATCTTGTCCTCCGCTATATCATCCCAGAAGGGTCGGACAGCGCTAGCAATGAGCTCAACCGTGTAGACGCGAGCAAAAAGGAGCTTGGATGTCTTGCCGTGGTATGTCGCTCCTGGGCCCCTGTAATCCAGAGGAAGATCTTCGCAAAGATCGCCCTACGATCACGACAGGACATGCTGGACCTGTTCGTTTTAGCATCCCACCCACAAAGTCCCGTTTCCCAATACATCGAATCCTTCGCAATCGCTCAGAATTGCCGAGGTCATCCATGGATCCACACCTTCTGTCTCCATCTTCAATATCAAAACCAGCACACCGTCAACGTTAGCTTCCCGCACGCCTCAATTCAGGAGCTCACCTTTACCGGCCCCATGACGCCGTACATGAAGTCCAGCATCCACTGGGCACTCCCAAGAACTCAACCAATCTTTTCTGCGGGAATTGAGACTCTCGTCCTGAAAGAACTAAAGTTTCGGAATATTCGCGACTTAGCACAACTCGCGCAAGAGTTGCCCTCGCTGATACATCTAATCTGCGAGGGCCTTTCATGGATCTCGGAGCCCGGCTCTGACGAGAGTCGTTCATCTCTTCCTCCTCTACGCAGGCGATCTGCCGATCGGCTTCAACCCTATGATTGCACGATGAAAAACTGCGTCGACGGCTGGGCTGCTCTCCCCGTCGGCTGTGTACTCATAGGCAAGGACGGTAACCTGCCTATATGGAGCGCAGATTTTGACTTTATGCGCACCGTCGTGCGCCACGTCATTTCCCGCGGTGCCCTAAACCGACTCCCAAGTAGTCTCGAATTCGAGTGCACGGCCTATCCAGACTCAACAGGTGGGTGGAATAGAGATTGGCGCTTTCCAATTCTGATTTCGTCCCAGTATTCGTAGTGAATTCCGGAAATATGTGGGCTGTGCCCGAAGTTGAGTTCTGTCTGCTCGATGGATCAGCTGGCATCCATCCTTGCAGGCGACTCTACCAGGTTGACATTGAACTAAATCCCGAACTTATGTCTCCTGCCTTCGAACTCCCCCAATTCCACGACTGGGACTGGGAACGGTTCGACTTGTGCGCGGCGCTTCTGCCTGCCCTTGAACGTGTCGTGGTCGCCCTTCCCTCGCTGGACGCCATACGAAGTTTTTCACAAGCTGTTGAACCACGCATGCCACATCTTACTAACTCGGCAAAGCTCGTGTATGCCGTCTTCGTACCAGATCCCAAACGCGCACACTCGCGATGGGCGCAATGTACACCTCAATCCGCCGACGAAGGTCAGTTTCGCTCTCTACCCCAAACCACACGGCAGCTTACCGTGGCCGATGGTAGACTTAAGGCAAGCTCAGTCAGTCGAATTTCAGTGGCTGTCCTTTTTGTATACGTGACAACATTGTATATTCATTATCGATCCTTCCTCAACGTAGCTAGTGTAGCTGGTCGGCCGGGGGCTCCTCAGCGAAGTCGATGTGGCGAACCTCATCGCGGTATGAAAATATGCATGCAGATTAAGGGACGCATTCGAGGTGACCTACGGCGGATGGTGCTTTGGGCTGAGATATACCCTAGCGGTAATAAGACGCGTAAACAACGGATTGTATAAATCTAATCCAGAACGCGTGTCGCCCAGACGCTCCGTACGGTCTGCGATTTCTCACTATCTATAAGCCACCTGGTGACAATCCTGTCGAAACACGCCATTCACCTGGAACTACAGTTGTGAACCGGTAGGTAGCTTCGTTCTAGAGGTCATATTTCCGAGTCTCAATATCTCAAGAACATGTACAATCCGAGTGGCTTCCAAAAAACCATTGCGCCTCTATTCTGGTTTGGCCAGAAGGTGGACCATCGCCACGAAGAACTCTACCGTATGACCAGTAATTCGTCGCTATTCATGGCATCCAATGCCATCGCATCTGGCGATTACACGCAGGCCCTCGAGGTGATAGACCAGGGCAGGAGCAGTATCTGGAGCACTATCCTAGCGCTCGACATGCCGGTGGATGATCTTCGCGCAAGCCACTCGGAGTTTGCGGACGAGCTGGAGCGGATCTCCCGTGAACTGAAGCTTTCCATAGTTTCTCTCAGTACCAGCTACCATTGGGATCCAGATCCTCAGCAGAGCGCGCTTGCAAATCAACGATCGCAGGAACACGATGAGCTCATGGACCTCTACTACGAGACCCTCGAAAAGGTCCACGAATTACCCGGATTCGAGGACTACCGCAACATCAAGCAATACTCAGACCTCGAGCAATCTGCCGTAGACGGCCCTGTGGTGGTTATCAACATGAACAACGGTCGGTATACCTCAGCGCGTTGTGACGCCCTAGTCATAACGCGCCCGGGATCTCCTGTCAGCCATGTTCCGCTTCCGAACTTCTCACATGAGCTCGCAGAGAAGTTGCATTTTTCCATGGTCGACTATCTGAAATACCTCAAGGCGCGCGACCGCCACGACGATTCCGAGCGAGACGATTCCGAGGGAGACGGCGTCAAGCGTGCCGGACGACAGCATGGTCGGCCTGTTCGCGACAGTCTTCGCGTTGTCCTTGAGAGCTTGTGGACCAACGTGGTGCAACCGATCCTAGAAGCGATTGAGGGCGCGGTAAGTTTCGCTCCGCAAGATACGATCTATAACACGTATCAGCACCGCTAATACGGTAATCATCGCCAGCTTTGGGACATAACCGAAGACAAGATTCCGCACATTACGTGGTGCCCCACCGGACCTTTAGCGTTCCTTCCTCTCCACGCCGCAGGCATCTACGCTCCTCCCGCTACATTTAGCGTCTCGGACTTTGTCGTGTCGTCGTACACTCCGAACCTCACAACCCTGCTCTACGCCCGCGCCCGCGCTGTACCAGAAGGGCCGCCGCGCGTCGTTATTGTCTCCCAGCCCGACACGCCCAACCACGCCCCGCTTCCTGGGGTGTTTAAGGAGGCTGCGGCCCTCAAGAAGCATTTCCCCGACGCCCTGCATCTTGATGGCGCAAACGCAACCGTGCGGCCCGTCCTCGACGCTATGAAGGCGTTCAACTTCGTACACCTTGCGTGTCACGGCATTCAAGCGGCGCGCGACCCGATGCAAAGCGCGTTCGCACTGCACGACGGCCCGCTTGCCCTCTCGAAGCTCATGGCGGAGTCGCTTTCGCACGCGGATTTCGTCTTTCTTTCAGCATGCCAGACCGCAACGGGCGACCACATGCTGCCTGAGGAGGCGGCGCATCTTGCGGGTGGCATGCTCGCAGTAGGTTACCGGAGCGTCGTCGCGACACTCTGGTCCATCGGCGACAACGATGCACCTGTTGTCGCAGACGAGTTCTACGCGGGAATGTTAGGCGGTCGTCATGAAAAGGGAAGCAAGGCATACGTGTTGCATGACGCGGTAGCACGGCTGCGCGAAATGGTCGGCGATGAGGCGTTCAAGAGGTGGGTGCCATTTGTGCACTTCGGGTTGTAGGAAGTCCCGTTTCAAACAATCAGAGCTCCGTTTTCTTGGCTGTAAGATATATATTACACTTCTGCAATGTCTGACATCTACACACACTCACCGACGGCCGAGGACTAGTTCGTACGGCTTGCCTACGATTGTGGATGAATACGACGCGACCCAACGTTTCGTAGACACGCTTCTCGGGCACACGCGTTCGCGCCAACTGCGATGAGCGTATTCGCGTGTTCGCGGGTGGTGGACTCGCTAAACGATGTTCAACACGCGTCATAAAACAAATCGATGTATGCCCCTCTCTGTGGACGGCCGTACCCTGAGCATCAGCGACGCGTAGTCCAGTGAGCAACGATCGAGGTAAA
Source organism: Ceriporiopsis andreanae CBS 279.92 (assembly GCA_001969225.1). Lineage (NCBI taxonomy): Eukaryota > Fungi > Basidiomycota > Agaricomycetes > Polyporales > Meruliaceae > Ceriporiopsis > Ceriporiopsis andreanae. The sequence goes on along the minus strand of ALYI01003637.1, from coordinate 5,061 downwards.
CGACGCGTCGTTTTTATACAGTGGGCAGCATAAGACCATCGTGCTCACTCACCGCATGGTCCCGTCAAGCTTCGCGGGTTAAAAACCCGAGTCGCAGCCGCTGTATACGTCAGGACCCAGTAAAGCGTCCCCACGATATGGAGTGTTCCGCCTTCGGAGAGCCGTCGAAGTTTCGGAAGCTGATGCTTGTGAACGGTTCACGGGTAGAGCTTCTCAGTTCTCCTGTCTGTAAGTCGCTATCGATCAGAGGTGTTCGACCCAATGAAACGTCCGAGGTACATGCTTTTTTACGATCCTAGGAAAACGGGAGGTATAAACCGTCGGATGAAAGCGCACATGTCCGAGTCAGATACCGAGGATCACGTATAGGCATAGTAATTGCAAAGTAAGCCCGTAAGAAAGCTTATAAACCAGACCCTGAATAACGCCGTTATTGGGATAAGAAAATGAATAGCCTCGTACACAAGGCTTCTCTAAGAACTATAGTCTCGCAAGCCAGTCCGTAAGGAGACTACTGAGCAGCTAATGAGATAAAGATAAGGAAGTCGGACTCCTGCCGTTTTCTTATCTCAATAGCCCCATTAGAAATCCTTAGTATGGTCTGGTTTACGAAACTATAAGAACTAACTACTAAAAATGAACGCATGCATTGAGGTTCAATTATTTTCCTTACTCCCACTTTCTTACCACTCTTCACTGTCTGTTACTTATCATGCTAACGCCCCTGAAGGCTGGGCGCTAAGTCACCACCTGCTTGCTCGAAAGCCGCGTTCATCTTCCTACACACCCTCAGCATATTACTGTCCCTGCTGCAACATCCTGGTGCAAAATCACGCCCCGGAGCAAAAGCGCATCTAGCTGCGCCAGTACCAAAAACATTTGTTGCGCATATACGCTCCTCCGGACGGCGAACGACTACGCTTTACGCTGCACTTACCGCGCGGCACATTTCAGGCGAACAGACGGCCTTCAGTGCCTCAACGTTGCTTTGAGGCCACTTGCGTGCTCGCGCTTCAAGCACCCTCGCCGACGACGGAGCAGCGTGCTTCCAGTACTCTCGTTGCATCTGACATTCGTGGTAGCGGGTCACTCGAGTAGGTGCCACAGTGCTCCGTACGCTGCGGCTAACCTAAACTACTGCCATCGCTAGGTCCGCCGTACACAGTCCACTTGGGGTGCTTGATACACCACTGTCCACGCTTGGTCCGACCGTTGCATCCCGACGAGCGTGATGGCAAAGCGCACGAACGTGAAGCCCCTCCCAGCACGAGTTGCGCGCACGAACGGCACTGCGCCCCTTGCGCAAACAACGACCGCTGCGCCTCTCTCACCGACATCCCCTCAGACTGCGACACAGACGGCAAACACGGCGGCACAAACGACGGACGCCACTACGACGAACGGGAGCGGCAAGCGCAAGAAGAAGAAGAGTCTCAAGGGCAAGGCGCCGGAGTCAGATGCATATGGGTACGACGACGAGGAAGAGGATGGGGACGACGACGATTTGCCGCCGCTCCTCCCTGCGCTCGAGCCGGTCACAATTAGCTACGTTACAGACGGACGGACGAGGATCAGGACGGGTACGAGGACGGGGCCACGGATAGAGCCAGGGCGGACGGGGCTCTCCCCCGAGCTCGAGTCGGTGCATCTCTCAACGACGGCGTCGCTCGCGCACCTGTCGACGACGGCGTCGACGCGCCTGCACCCGGCGTCGGCGGCCGAAGCAGAGCTGCTCGCCACGGCGGACCACCTCACACGGAGCATGAACCTCGCGGGGGACGGGCGCAAGCCCGCGTGGCCCGCAGGGTTCCCGGACCACCTGCGCAGCTTCGTGCGGCACACGGTCTCGCAGCTGAGCGCGGGCGCCGTGGGGGAGCACGGGGTCGACCTCGACCTGAGCGACGCGCTCGGCGGGCACGGGCCCGGGCAGCAGGCGATGCAGATGCTCGCGCAGCAGATGCAGGCGGGCGGCGTGAACCTCACGGCGAGCGCGACGGTGACGGGGAAGGGCGCGACGGGGACGGCGCGGTACGGGGTGCCGGCGTCGATACCGTTCGACACCGCGATCTTTGACGACCCGGCGTTCACGCTCGCGATGGAACAGGCCGCGAACGGTGTCAGTGTGGGCGGGATGTCCCCTGAGAGGATGGTGATGTACGGGGAGTACGACGGCGGGTACTACAGCGATGGGATGGACGAGCTGGACGGGTCGCCGCGTATCGCGGAGGCGCAGTTCACGCTGAGCTACGAGGACAGCGTCGGACACGTCGAGTACATCGAGGAGGGGCAGCGACGCGGCGGGCGGAAGAAGAGGAACAAGAGCAAGAAGAAAGCAGAGGACGAGGCTCCGGCGCCTGTTACGGCGTTGGGAGCCCCGGCGTCATCCGTGCCGGCGACAAATCTTGCCTCTGTCCCCCACAACCGTATGCCTGCCCCGCGCCCGCCGCCTGCTGCAAACCCTCCCCCGAGCTCAAGGGCTGCCGGCAAACAGCCCATGTCCTACACCCAGCCACCAGCACCGGCTAACCCCCCACCTCCCTCTCGCCGCGCAGCCTCAAAGGCCCCCATCACCTCCCACGCATACCCGCACAACCACGCACATCACCACCCATCGCCGCCCTCCTCCAATGCGTCCGCGCCCCAGAAGCACAGGCCCCCAGCAAACGGCACACCTCAGCCCGCTCCAGTCAAAAATAATAAGATTTGGAGCACCAGCACAACCGAGGAGCGCGAGCGCATCAAGGAGTTTTGGCTCGGCCTCGGCGAAGAGGAGCGTCGCAATCTCGTCAAAATCGAGAAGGAGGCCGTCCTCAAGAAGATGAAAGAGCAACAGAAACACAGTTGCATGTGTGCCGTGTGTGGCCGGAAGCGGTGCGTGATCGTCGTCGTTCTTTTTCGTCCCGTTCGTCGCTCATCTTTTTTGCTTGTTCTTGCATCTCCGTCTTCAACGCACACGCACGATTTCGATCGCTGCTCTTCAATGCACAACGTTTGGGATGGATCAGGAATGCGATTGAGGAAGAGCTCGAGGTACTGTACGATGCTTATTACGAAGAGCTTGAACAGTACGCGAACTACCAGCAGCGATACATCTCGTCCGGCGGAACTATCCCTCCTCCACAGGGACCGGGCCCCTTCCCCGGCAGTGTAGAATTAGACAAGAACGGCGCTGTCATCGGGCCGCACACCATCGCGAATGCGCCCCCGCGCGCCAAGAACGGGGTCAACGGCAGGAAGGCTGTGAAGCCAGCCGAAAGTGAGTTCGACGAAGACGACGCCGACGAGGAGGAGTACGAAGAGGAGGAAGACTACGAGGAGGACGAGGAGGAGGACGAAGAGGAGGACGAGGAAGACGAGCCCGAAGGTGAAGAGGAAGACGAACTCAAACCGCAGCCGGAGCGGCGGACGGCGCCTCGACGTCGCGCCGCGGCGAACGGCAAGCCCGCGCGTGACGGCGTCGTCAATTTTGGGAACAACCTCACTGTCACGGGCAAGTCCCCTTTTTCTCGCTCACGTCGTCGCGACAGCTTTTTTTATATTGCAGCACCTACAGGCGCGGGGAACATCCTCACCGTCGCGGACGACCTCCTGAAGAACGATGGGCAGAAGTTCCTCGAGATGATGGAGCAGCTCGCGGAGCGGCGGATGCAGCGCGAGGAGGAGGCGGCTGACGACGTCGGCGAAGACAGCGAGGAGGATGAGGATGAGGACGGCGACGAGGAGGATGAAGAGGAGGACGAGGAGGATGAGGACGAGGATGAGGAAGACGAGGTTTGTCTCGGTCGAGCTCCGTGCACGCGACCTCCTCTAACGCTTGACTGCTGCCATAGGTAATGACAGAAGAGCAAAAGATGGAGGAGGGCAAACGGATGTTCTCTATCTTTGCAGCTCGGATGTTTGAGCAGCGTGTCCTCCAAGCATACCGTGAGAAAGTCGCTCAGGAGCGCCAGTTGCAGCTGCTGCGGGAGCTTGAAGATGAGGACAAGCTCTCGAAAGAGAAGGAGGCGAAGAAGCAGACGCAAAACCAGAAGAAAAAGGACAAGAAGAAGTGAGTGTGCGATTCCCGTGCGGGCTTGATTACTAAGGCACAATATTTTTAAGGCAGCAGAAGCTGGCGAAGGAGGAAGAGAAGGCTGCGAAGGCTGCGGAGAAGGCTGCTGAGGACGCTGCAGTGAAGGCAAAGCAGCAGGCCCAGGAGGAGGAGACTCGGCGACGCAAGGAGGAGGAGCGTGCTCGTCGAGAAGCACAGCGCAAAGCTCAAGAGGAGGAGCGACAGCGCAAAGAAGAGGAGCGGCGCAAACGGCTAGCAGAAGAAAAGGAGCGCGAAGCCGAACGCGAGCGCAAGCGCAAGGAGAAGGAGGAGAAGGCACGTGCGGAACGAAAAGAGCGCGAAGAGCGCGAGCGGAAGGCCAGGGAGGAGAAGGAGGCCAAGCTCGCGGCCGAACGCGCCGCGCGGCGCGAGCAGCAGGAGAAGGAGGATCGCGAGCGTAGGCTAGCGAAGGAGAAGGAAGAGAAGGAGCGGGCAGAGAGGGAGAAGGCCGAGAAGGAGAAGGCCGAAAAGGAGCGGCTCGAGAAGGAGCGGGCAGACAAGGAGGCACGGGAACGGCAGCTCGCTCAACAGCGCGCCGCCGCGAAGGCCGCCGCCCGCCCGCCCACTTCTCCTCGCAACGCCGCCGCTTCCGGGTCCTCTGCTCCGCGGTCGCCCAGCCTGCCCACCTCGCTTTCGAAGAAGGGCTCGATGAGCAGCAACAGCGGCAAGGCGCCGCTGCAGCAAGTGCAGGCACCCGCAATGCAGCCCATCCGCCAGATGTCGCAACCCCAGCCGCGCCCGACGGTGGTGACCAGCCCGCAGACGCCACAGGTCCCGCCTCCGTTAACCCCGCAGCTCATGTCGATGTCGCAGCCGCAGACGCCGATCTTCTCGCCTGGCGGTGGATTGGGAGGTGTCCCGCCCATGCTGTCGCCCCGCGGTGCCTTCTCGCCGAATGCTTCGTACGGCCCGAGCTTCGCAGGCCCGTCGATGGGACCCCCGCGCGGGCCCCCGCCGTACGAGTCGTTCAT
>ALYI01003636.1:0-10275 GCA_001969225.1 Ceriporiopsis andreanae CBS 279.92 | reverse complement strand
GTCACGCGCCGACGCGACGCGACGCGTTTGGGCGCCTGTTGACTTTGCCGCGTCAAGCGTCGGCGTCGAGTAGCCTCGTGTTCGTAGCTGCTGATTGCCGCTAGCACCGTCACCTCCAGTGATGAATCCTGGTCAGCTCTGTTCAAGCGTGTCTGTTGCAGGTGAGTTTGAGTTGATTTTGCGTTTTCAACATAGAGACCTGGGGTACACACCGTCGTCCCGATTCAATCGCTTGGCCGATCACCCGACATGCCTTCTATTGCCTTGAACTCTTCTCCAACCCGGCCGTCTTCACGGTCCTCCTTTCGTGCCTTCGGTCACATTGTGTTGCGCCTTTGATGTTTTATTTCTCCCTGACGATTTGAGGAGTGCCGGGGGATATCGCGCGAGCTCCTGGACGGTCTCGAAGCCTACGAGAGCCTGCATCCGAAGTGCGCCATACGCCGCTGACCTCGCAATCTGTCGATTAGTACTACGGTTTGTCCCGCTGCTCGAGCCCGTTAGGTATATCGGCGACGTGCCATAGCGAGTACGATATCGGATATGCGCATCTGTCGATATTGTGGGCGGGGAACTATACGCACAAGATAGTGTACACGACATGCTATCGCGAACCGTGGTTTTACAGTAACATTAGCTCGTTTACTCTTGAGCGAGATTTCTGCGCAGTATGCAGTACGGGAAAAGGAGAAGTCCGAAAAAGAGCGGTGTAAGTTTGGGTGTGAAGGAGCGTGATGAGCCTCGATGAGACGAGGACGGTGAGCGGAGAGGGGAGCACGGGCTAACAACGAACAAATAATATGCGACGATGGTCCAGGGGTATCATGAACAAAAAACGAAAAGCGACAGCAATTCCAAGCGAAAGCGAAAAATGATGTAAAGAAAAGAAAAACATATGAGAGATGAATGCGCGGACGTGCTACTCGGATTTGAACCGCGCGCCGCCCTCGCCACCGTGCATGATGGCCTTCATAAAATCGAAGAACCGGTCTGCATACTCCACAGAGGGTACCGGGCTGATCTTGTGCTGCAGGAACCAAGTCAGCACCACAGACGGAGCAAGCGCACGGCGAACGTACGCGATCAGCCTGCAGCCCCTTCCAGAAATGCTCGAGCTTCTTGAAGGTGGTGTACGGCGTGAGGATGTCGATGATGCCGAGGTAATAAATAGTGTCGAGGTTCTCGTTCGCCTCGTCCGTCGCGCGTATCCCGCCCTCGTCCTGGTAGAACAGGAAGTACTGCCGCTCGCCGCCGGTGTCTTCGTCCGGCAGTATGTCGGTGCTGTCGAGCGTTTGCGGGTCAGACTGGCGCACGACGCGACGCATGGTCGTCACGTCGGGCGAGTGCGGGCCCTTACTCCTGCCGACTATGGATTTCCGCCTGACCAGCTGCACTTCGGGCTATCGAGCACGTCAGCTGAACTTTGACTAAAATACAAACCTCAGGCATCAGGACTCACTGAGAACACCCGCAGCGTGTTTCGCCGCACATTGTCGCGGTTCCCGCGCGCCATGTTGTGGATGCCGATGAGCAGCGAGTAGTCCATCACGTCGAGCCGCTTGAGCAGCTCGGAGTCACGGCGGATCTGCTCCGTCAACAGCGCGCGCTTCTCAGGTCCGAGCTCAATCGTCTTGCCGCGGTTGATCCAGTTGAGATCCTTGAGCACGGCACGAGGGTTCTGTGCCGCCTTATCCTCTGGGTACTCACGTCCGACGGTGCTACCCTTCAGGTCGTACGTCTCGTGCACGTCCTTGTGTGGCGGGAAGAGGTTGTTCATGATGACGAAGTGGATCTTGCGGCCGTGCGGGAGCTTGACGCGGTGCAGGCCGTAGAAGCGCGACAGCAGCGTGTGCGGGTTCTGCTTGATGTGCTCGTGGTACTGGCGGAGGATACGCCGTAGGAACTTGTGTTCAGTATGGTGGATGGTCTTGATGATGAAGCGGTAGTCGCGCGAGAAGTAGAAGAACGAGCCGGACTTGCCGGGCGAGCCGAGCTCTGAGAGGATATACTTCGCCGTGAGCGAGAGCAGGTAGTCGGCCGGGTCCAGATGGAAGTAGTCTTCGCGAAGCTCGCGGAAGACCCAAGGAGCGTAGTCCTTGAACTTGAAGTCGTATTTGGTTGATGGTGTCAGCTCGTTTCCGATGCTGAACATGAATGTCAGCAGTGGGCGATGCATGAACAGCCTCAGCGACGTACATGTCGAACGAGTACTTGTGCGCGGCACTAAAGTCCTCGTCTGTCAGTGGACGGCCAATCTTGGCCTGACATCGCGATACGGCGACGCGGATACCGGTGAGCATGTTGAACATGAGAACATAGTTCGCATGTCCTTCGCTGATGACGTTCCCAACGAGGGGTTTATCGATGGATACCCCGCGTGCGAGCGACGTCGTGCGCGTGAGCGCCCTCTCCGCATCCTGGGACGCCTTAGCCTTCGCCTTCCTTGACAGCCGTTCCTTCCGTATTTGCTCCGCTTGCTGCTGGATGTCCGATGCGAGCTCACCGAGCTCCTCGTCCTCCTCCATCTCGTAGCTGAATTGCGTCGCCTGCATCGTCATGGAGCGTGAGGCGCGCGACGAGCTCGAGGGCATCGGACTCACGGAGCCCGTGGTGAGCCGGCGCACTGGCTTGGGGCGGTGTGCATGGAGATACCCATCTTCAAGTTCTTCGTCCAAGGGGATTTCGACGCCGTCGGACTGGTTTGTGGACGTCCGGAAGATGCGCGGCGCTGGGGGCATCCCGCCATGGGAGCCCTCAGTATCCGCCGACGAGCGGCGACCGATGCTTGGGGGTATGCGGGGCGAGGGGCGGCGTGATGATGAGGACGAGGACGGTCGCCGGATTGGGTCCTCGAACGTTACGGGGCGAGTGCTGGGCGAGCTCTGGGAGCGCGGCGATTCAGGAGCGGGCTCCTCGTCGCCGTCCTGCGGTTGCTGGAAGCTTGCGGGCGGAGAGGGCGGTGGCGGGCCTATCTTGGAGTCTGTGCTCGCGGGGCGAGTTTCTGCCAGGGCGCTCTGCACCGGCGAGCCAACTCTGTGGATCGAGCACTCGAGGATGGAGCCGGCGCCCGCGACGACGGTCCCGTCCACGCCGTACTCCTTGTGCACATCCTGCGCCGAATTCTTCCCAACAGCGGCGCCGAGCGAGAGGGTGTGCACCGAGGACGAGCGCGAGGAGCCCGTGTGCGAAAGCGCAGCCTGCGGCGGCGTCAGGAACGACGTGGAGGTCGCGGACAGGGCGTGTCCGCCGGGCTCGTCGATGCCGTCGGGGGACGACGAGAGTGCGATCGTCACGATCGTGTTCATGAAAGGGGGCAGAGGAGAGGACGGTGCGTCCACACCGCAGTCGGAGACGGTCGAGTAGGCGACGACCAGGGCTAGTGCGCAGCCTCAGCGGGGGCGCGGAGGCGGTGTGCGATGTGGGGGATGGCGTTCGTCGGTGACAAGTGTCTTGTCTGCAGTAGCATGCTCGAGCCTGGTGCTCTCGGAGGGTGGGGGATGGTGGTTGGAAGGAGAGACAAGATCGCCCCAAGTAGGGTGCCGACCGTCGGCGGAGACGCGCGCGGCGCGGCTCGCTGTACAGCATTCCTTGGCTCTGCCCCGCAAGACCGCGTGTGCGCGCACTGGTACAGGAAATATAGCGGTCTAGCATTTCCAAGGCATCTAAAGGTAATGGGCGATACAGCATGGTAGGAGACAAGGCGCGCGATGATAGACGAGATGTGGGGAAATGCGAAACGACGTATGCGCGTGACGGTGATCGCCATGAGGCATGTAAGACAAATGAAGAGAGAAAGCTACAGCTATGCGTGAGATTCGATTGAGGATGATCAAAAATTGGCTACAGTATGACGAAGAATTTTTGGTCCGGTGAGTATCGTAATAACACAGAGAAAGGCTGCGGTCGTGGCTCTAAGTCTTTGAGTGGCCCGCTGTCTTGCTGAACAGCTTCGCCTTCTCCAAGGCCGCTTGACCTGCGCTTGATGTGAGTACGAGGAACAGTGCGAGTAGGGGAAACAACGACATACTGTTCTTTACGAGCCTCTTCTTGTATTCTACGATCGTGATATCCTCCTTCGTCAAACTCTTGACCTTGCGATCCTTGACCTCCCACAGCTCCTCGGCGACCTGTGAAATAAGACCTGTACGCAGTGTCAGATGATGCGCACATCACGGAGATCTGATACGTACGGAAGTCGTGCGACACGATGACAACGCCGCCAGCGTACTCCTTGATCGCCCGCGCGAGCGCATCGATGGACGCCATGTCCAAATGGTTTGTCGGCTCGTCGAGCAGCAGGATGTGCGGGTGCTCCATCGCCAATTGCGCGAAGACGACGCTGTGGCGAGCATAAGCGTAAGTTTGCGACCCGACGGAGAGAACCAGCGAACTCACCGATTCCGTAGGCCGTCAGAGAGCTGCTTGATGGGTGATGTCTGATGAGGCCCGGACAGACCAAACCGTCCGAGCTGCGCGCGCCACGCCTGCAGGTCCTTCTCCGGGTACTTCTCGGCGTACAGCCGCTGCAGGTGCTCGATCGGCGACAGCTCGTACGGGAGCTGGTCGGCGGAGTGCTGCGAATACTTGGCGAGCTTGAGCCCGACGTGGCGCGAGACGGTGCCCTCGCACGGCTGCAGCTGCCCGGTGATGAGGTTGAGCAGCGTCGACTTGCCCGTACCGTTCTGCCCGACGATGGCGACACGGGATTCCATGCTGTAAACTGGTCAGCGGGAGTTTAATCGTCGACACGGAAAATACGTACTCGACACCGAAGGACAAGTGTTGGTACAGGTAGTCCGACTTCTTGCCCGAGTAGGAGAACGCGACGTCGTTGAAGGCGAGAATTGGTGGCGGGAGCTTGGTGACGTCCTCGAAGTTGAAGCGCAGCGGTCTTGGCGTCTCGATCCTCTCGATGAGCCCTGCCGCCTCCATCTTGTCGATGATCTTCTGCTTGGACTTTGCCTGCCTGACGAGATTCGCGTAGGTACCTGCCGACGCGATGAACCTGCGCAATTGCTATTAGATCGCACAACACTACACAGTAATGAATGGAGCACACACTTCTTGATGTGCGCGATCTCGTCCTGTTGCTTTTGGTACGCCTTCATCTGGTTCACCTCGTTCTCCGCCTTCGTCTTCACGTACGTCGAGTAGTTTCCTCCATAGTACACGAGCTTCTTCTGCATCGTCAGGTCCATGATGTTCGTGCACACCGAGTCCATGAAGTCCTGCGAGTGCGACGTGATGACGAGGATGTGGTTGTACATCGACAGGTACGCCTCGAGCCACACGACCGCCTCGAGGTCGAGGTGGTTCGTCGGCTCGTCGAGCAGCAGCAGGTGCGGCTTCACGAACAGCGCGCGCGCGAGCGCGACGCGCATGCGCCACCCGCCGCTCATGTCCTTCGTCGCCTTGCGCATCATCTCCTGGCTGAAGCCGAGCCCGTGCAGGATGCTCCCCGCCTTCGCCTCGAACGTGTTCGGGTCCATCTCCTCGAGCTCCTCGTACGTCGCGTCGAGCGCGAGCTCGTCGACGTCGTCCGCGACGGACAGCTCCTCGATGCGCGCCTCCAGCCGCGCGACCTTGTCCCGCGCGGACTGCACGATGAAGTCCAGCGCGTTGGTGTCCGACGGCTCCGCCTCGCCCGAGACGAGGTAGATGTCGATGTGCTCCGGGATCGCGATGTCCCGCTCGGCGAGCGACTGCAGGAGGGTCGACTACGTGCCCTTGGGTTAATCGTTTGATACACAGGGGACCGGCGGGCGGGAGACACACACCTTTCCTGAACCGTTCTCGCCCAGGAGACCGTACCGCTGGCCGTAGTTCAGCGAGATCTCGGCGCCCTCGATGAGCAGCCGGCCGTGGAACGACAGCGTGTACTGATCCATCTTGATGTCGCGGCCCTTGGGGTCGGAGGTAAGCACGCCTGCGGCGCTCCTGCAGCGACAAGCAGCGCACATCGGTCAGCATCGTCGCTTGCCGCCCCGCCGCCGCAGCACACGCACCTATCCGTGGCGATCTGCAGCTTGACCATGCTCGTGAGGTCCTCCTGGCTCGTCGCCGCGCTCATGCTCGTGAGCGGGGTGTTCACGGACGAGCCGCCGTTGACGCTCTCCGTGGGCGTGCTCGTCGACGTCGACGCCCCGGCCGCGCCCTTGCCCTTGGCGGACTGCTTTGCGGCCTTCTCTGCGAGGCGCTTTTGTTTCGATGCGGAGGGAGGCATGGTGGTGGTGGGGAGGCAAGCTGGGCAGGCGGCAGCGCGCAAAACTTCCTGGCCCCTGCAGCGCCTCCGTAAAGTGATGAAATCGATCTCGCCTGATCTCGCGTGGGCACGCTAAGCGCGCGAAATTTATGAAGGGCGCGCACGGATTGGGCAGCTTAGTTCGAGGGTGCTTCGACTACGCAGGCGAACGCAGGCGACCAGAGACATCGCGCGGGACACGTAGAGCTCACACAGCACACCACGAAGTACAAAACACGCATTGATCATGTCGTAACAGAGCTACATGTCGTGCTAGAGTCTCAACCCAAGATCACCGCCAAAGCGCCACCTGTACCCGAGACACAGCGAAGAGAAACACAGATCTACCCCCCGCCGCGCGCACATCAGCTCCCAATCGGCTCCCAGCCCCTCTGAAGCCGTTGGTCCAAGCGTGCGGGGCTTCATGTTGTGCATTGCACGCCCGACGGTGTAGAATGAGTGTCCTGTCAACTGCGAGTCGTAATGACGACGATGTCGCTCATGGGAAAGAAGGCAGTGGTGTGGAGAAGAGACAGGCCGTAGAACGGCGGAGCCGCTCAGAAGAGACGGATGGGCTTGCCCATCGTCGACTTGATGTGCAGCGACTTGACGTTCTGCCAGTTCTTCTTAAGCAGAGACACGAGGAAGTTGATGCCTGCGAGGACGCGGTAAGTACAAAAGAGCAAGATACAAGGCGCTTGGCACGCACTCAGCATGACGTTACCGAGGACCTGGTCCTCAGTCATCTGGACGTGGCCGACGGCGACACCGAGGCACAGCACCTTCTTGAGCTGGAACTTGATAGTCGAGCGGACCTCGGTGATCTTGGCAGCGAGGTCCTCGGCGTGGGAGACGGGGGTGGGGAACTTGCCAGCTGCGGATAGGACGTGAGTAGACCAATTTGGCACAGGTGGGGGCATCACGCACCCTTGGAGAGACCGGGACCGAGCAGACGAGGGATCTGCTTGATGAGGGCCTCAGAGGCGAGGAAAGCGTCGTGCTTCTTGGCAAGCTTCTTGACGAGCTTCTTGTTCTTGTTGAGCCTGCGTCGCGCGCCGTCAGCTGCGGTACTACGGTACAAGGCAGCAAAGTACGCACTTCTTCAAGTCGTCAACGGACATGTACTCGAGGTCGATCTGCTTGGCGCGATCGATGTCGAGGGCATCGGCGAGAATGCAGATGGCCATGCGAGGGCGGGGGATGTGGGGGAGCCTGGCGAGCCGGTCAGTGCCACGACCGTCTGCGACGAGTATGGGGCTCACTTGACGGTACCCGAGAAACGCTTGTCTCTCTGGGGGTCGTAGTTCTTGAGACCAATCTGCAACTCGATGGTCTCGACGAAGTTGCGCTTCTTCTCACCGGTGGAGATGGAGAGCAGCTCCCGGACGGAGCCCCGCACGCTTGACACTGAGAGCTTGCTTGAGCTGCATTGTAGGCGCTGTCAGAATACGTCTCGGGGTCGCGTGAGACGGCGAGCAGCGTACCTCATGCTTTTACCTTCTACCTTGGACTTGGGGCTAAGGAAATGTGGTAGACGCCCGTTTGTCGGTGCAAGCGAAAGTGGGTGGCGGCGCTGCCGAACCTTGCCGAGTATAACTGTACAGGTGCACGTGACAAACCACGGGCGCCCCGCCATAGAAGAGCAAGAGCAGCGGGCCGCCTCTCCGCCCTTCCGTCATCGTCTCACACACCGACCGCGACATGTTCATAGGCGACTCCCGGAACACCGCCAAGCTCGCGATGAGGCTGGCGGGGGGTCGTCTGCGTGTATTACTACTACCTATTCCCCGAGTCGCACATATCGAAACGCTGTCTTTGGGTCATGTCTAGGTCTTGCGCTGAGGACCTGTTCTCTCACACAACCCACCGTCTCTATTGCCGGTCATCGATAAGGATGGTCTGCATCTCTGGGGCGTCATAGTACTCCCCTCTACTTGACTGCCCTTCGCCATGACTGCACCGGTGGACATCACTGCGCTCTTCCCCAAGGACCAAGTTCTGACTCCAGATGACGGCCAAGCGTATATCGACGCGCTGACGCGCTGGGCCGACAACGCTGTGAAGCCTGCGAAGTATGTCGTGCTCCCGAAGTCTGCGGAGGATGTCTCCAAGGCTGTACGTCATTCTCTGTCTCCCGCTCCTCGACGACCCGCCGACCGAGGCGCAGATTGTGTTCGGCGTTGAGAACGGCCTGGATATCGCCGTGAAAGGCGGCGGCCACTCCTGCTCTGGGGCGTCGTCTTCGGAGGATCTTGTGATCGATTTACGCTATCTGAATGAGGTCACTGTCGACGTTGAGAAGCAGCTTCTGACCGTCGGCGGCGGCGCTATATGGCGCGATGTGGACCAAGCGGCGGCGAAGTATGGCCTTGCGACCGTCGGTGGCACCGTAGACCATACTGGTGAGTCAGCAGTCTCTGCGCAGCGTGGTTGTGCTCTGACATCGGCTCGCAGGCGTCGGAGGCCTGACTGTAGGCGGCGGGTACGGCTTCCTCACAGGCAGGTACGGCCTGACACTCGACAACCTCGTCCAAGCCGAGGTCGTCACCGCCTCTGGGGACATAGTTCAATGCAGCGAGACTGAGAATGCCGACCTCTTCTGGGGCATCCGCGGCGCCGGTATCAACTTCGGCCCCGTCACGTCCTTCGTCCTCAAGGCGTACCCACAGACGAACACCATCTGGTCTGGTCTTGTGCGTGTCTCTTCCGTAGCATATACGGAGCAAGGACAGTGGCTCACATCGCGCATATAGCTTGTGTTCACCCCGCCACAGCTCAACGCCCTGACGGCCGCGGTCGCCAAGTGGGCGAGGACCTCTACTGAAGACGAGAGTGCGATGGTATTCATCGCGTGTGCGCCGCCCGAGTTCAACGTACGTCTTCTAGCCTTACGTTCTCGCATCCTGATACCGACCGAGCCCCGCAGCCCACCCTGGTCGTGCTGCCCTTCTTCAACGGCTCGGTCGAAGAAGGAAAGAAACGGTTCAAAGACTTGTACGACGTGGGACCGGTCGCGGACTTGACGCGTGAGATGCCGTACGCGGAGGTCAACACGCTGCAGGTGCGTCTCGCCTCACATGCGCCTCCAGCTAGGTGCTAATTGGGCGGTGTTCAGAACCCGATGGCGACCTACGGCGACAGGAAGTCGTTCAAGTCCGCCGCCTTCACTACGCTGGAGCCCGCGCTCGTACAGGGCCTGTTTGACCGGTACAGTAAGCTGGTTGAGGAGCATCCCGAGGCGAAGGGGTGAGTCGTCGTGCCCTCTAGACTTGGATACGCCGCTCAGGTGCTCACTGTTCAATTACAATCATACGCAGCACGGCCATCCTGCTCGAGCTACACAACTACCGGAAGCTCCTGGCGGTGCCGGCCGACGCCACCGCGTTCGCGAGCCGCGGGCCGTGGTACAACATGACGCTCGCGCTCGCCGCGTTCGTGAGGGACGAGGAGGCGCGGAACCCGGCGAGTGTTACGAGTGATCGCGGGGTGCGTGCTTCATGACTTTCTGAGGGAACGGTGTGAAGGCATGTATGCTGATGCTGATGTATGCGGCGTGGTGTAGTACTCCAACCTGTCGAGCGGCGACGAACGCGTGCGCGACGTGTTTGGCGCGAATTACGACCGGCTGAGCGAGGTCAAGGCGAAGTACGACCCGCACAGCGTGTTTAAGAAGTGGTTCCCCATCGTCCCGAAAGCCCTGTGACCCTCCAGCGGCGGAGAATCTTAGCGTTGGTTTCGTTGTTCCCATAGGCACAATTGGGCGCTTCGTATCTTTCTTTTGTACTACTTGTATACAGAACATGACCATTCTCCAATCGCTTACTGGAATCGCCCCGCTCGACGTAGAAAGAACCATATAGCTGCGTGGTTGAAGCAAAGCATGGACGGTACGATCCCCAAGCCTGTCGTCGACCCATAGCTGTTGTGCTGATTCCCCGCTTTTAGGTGTGCGGTTGCACATCACCAAGTACATGATATTGGCGAAACCGTATAGATGGCACACAACAATTACAGCTAATTGCAAAACGATAGAC
>ALYI01003634.1:0-62560 GCA_001969225.1 Ceriporiopsis andreanae CBS 279.92 | reverse complement strand
ATCTCACGGGGGGGCATCCACTTACCGACGTAAGTTACTGGCCGGGGACTTTTCCCCCGAACACTACTTATTACATAAGCACATCCTGAACAGTCAAATTTTCCTGTGCGTCTGTAGGACTGCGACCTGCGCACGACCACCATCTTCCTTCATCTTCGCCGCCATCCACAAAGACACTGACGCGTTCCATCAGTTCCAATAAATTTCAGATCCTTGGAATCCCTTCTCGGACTTCGTTTTTCATCGAATTCCGCGTGGCAACGCGTTCAATCTGCTTCAGCTTTCTATGTCTGCATCGCCCTTTTCTCCGCCCGGTCCGACCCCATGTACCAAGTCAAGGCACTCCACGCTCTACACGTATAGCGCCTGTTACGGTCATGGCACATCGACGCGGCTCGGTTGCCCTGCCACCTGGCACCGTTATGGTGCTGGGTGGGCTCCGGGGCGCCGGGTCGTTCCGCCTCTGTAGAGTTGAGCGTGCCCACGTCGTCAGACGCTACCCCGAGCACGCTCGTAGTTTTGAGGCACACATCTCGTATAGCATGTATGCAAACAGTGGAGATGTTCGGATGAATTGATTCGAGCTATGACTTCGCATCGCGCAGTTTACACATAAAGCTCGAGCAATGGTCATAGATAGAGCGAATATACACCGCGAAATCAAACGAAGAAACAAGAATCGAACTGTGATAGCCACACTAATGATACAGATGTGACCTTCCTCTCTACGTCTTCAGCAGGACTACTGGTACACTACTCGTACACGACCTGAAGACGCTACGCGGCACGCCTGCTCCTCTTCCCTGTACGCCTAGAACTAAACAAATTAGCGAGTCTTGGTCCTGGTTCCGGTTCACATTGTCCAGAGGTGGGTATGCTCTGTTTGTTGTGGATATCATGTCATGGAGGGGATATCTTAGTATGAGGGGATATAAAGATGCGGAAGAGGATGGTGTACGGTGATGAAGCCTCCTGTTGGCAGACCAGGAAGCGCGGGGCGATAGACGATCATCAAACGAGCACTTCGTAAGTGATCACGCCCAGCGGCCGAGGAGCGCCATGACGCCACATCCGAGCATCATGCAGCCCAACGCGTACATGAGCTTCCCATTCGAGCCCTCCATCATCTCCTTGCTAAACAGGAATTCATGCGCCAACAGCTACAAACAACCGACAAGCGATCGGTCAACGACGCAAGACGTCGATCAGAGAAGAAGAAGCGCACCTCGACGAGTCCGGTGTAGATGAGGATCCCCGCGCTGAACGCGTCGAGAATCCCGCTCACAATGCTCGCGGTGGTGCTTGCGGGATTGTATGACGCGCGCACGCCAAGGCCTACGGCGACACCGATGGGCGTGGTGATCCCGTATAGACACGCACCGAGCATGGGCACGTAGTTGTAGTTATGCGGGAGCGCCATGTCCGCCAAGCGGGAGCCCACTCCGAGACCCTCGAACGTTTCTAACGAGCGATGTGTCAGGATCAAATTATTTATGGCGAAGGTGAGAAGGAGATGCGTACGATGGAAGACGAGCACGGCAAAGAGCACGCGGAACTCTTCTGTGACTGCAAGCGTAAGACCCACGAGAAGGCTGTGGTACACCAAAATTTGAGCTCAAAAGGTTATAATGCGGCAGAATGGGTCGGTAACGCGGACCTGTGCAGGATGACACCGAACTCGAGGATCGCAACACCGATGATCTGTGTCGCTGCAGAATCGACGAGCGCGCCTTCGTGTCCATGACCGTGCCCCTGGTGTCTCTCCCCGTGACCAAGCCCGTGTCCATGTGGTGGCGCCTCCATCTCCTCGAGCTGACTCGGGTGGCCCTTCTCGACGTCCACATCCTGTGCATCGCGCCCCTTCTCGATGATCGCATCCTGAGACGAGCTGGGCGTGCGCTTGACGAGCGGCTCGTCGTTGAGACCAGGCCCGTGCGCGAAGGGCACGCCGCCGTCGTGGGGCTGCAGGCCGTGGCCATGCGGGTCGTGCGTGATGCCCAAGCGCCGCAGCTTCGCGCTGCCCCAGCGGAAGGCAGTGATCTCGACGATGAAGATGAAGAATATGCTGATCAGGGCTATTGCGAGTGCATATGGCTAAGAAGCGTGTGAGAAAAGGGACGAGGAATTATCATTAAAGTGGCGCACATATTCGCCCCAGCCTGGCGCTAGACATGGCGATCCCAACTCTTCCATCGCAGGATCGAGAAGATGTATAAAGGCCGTGGCAATCTAGTGAGAGTGTTCAGAGAGTATAAATGAAGAGGGGCATAATTTGGCTGCTTACGATGACGCCGCTACCAAAGTATTTTGCGAAATCGAATACACCTTTCGGCACACGCTCGTTCAACCATCGTGTGCGCTTGGAAAGCACAGGGAAGAGCGCGCCGCACATAGAGCCAGCGAGAATAACGAAGATGGAGGCGATCCTGAGGTTTAGGTCGCTGTCGTCGCCCCCGCCGCTCCCGCAATTTAACGCAGGGTCGTCCCGCCTTAAGAGCATCGTGCGCCGGTGCTTCATCATTTCAGCCTGCAATCGTTGTTGTCGAAGACGTCGTTTGAAGTGAACAGCTGCGTCGCTGTTTCTGGTGACCTCGCAGACCGTCGTGAGGCGAGGAAGGGGGGTGTTGAGGGTGAGAACGAGAAAAGCGAGGAAAATAGGAATTTTTGGCTGAAGCCTGGGCGGGACCGCGAGGGTACTCCTCAAGCAGGCGGAAATAATATAAACGCTCACAAGCACGTGGGATTCGCGTTCTCGAAGCGCCCTCGCAGGCCCAAGGCAGCCGAGAACGTGACCGTGTGATGGAGAGCCAGAGTGAGTACCCTCGCAGTCGAGCGGAAAACATTTGCTTCCGGCCAAGCTGTGCCGATCCAATCCTACTCTCTTCATTACTCTCAGAAAAAACATACAGGTAGTCGTACAGTACGCAACATACACATCTATGCCCAGCGTCCCAGCAGAGCCATGATGCCGCATCCTGACAACATGCAGCAAATTGCGTACGCGAGCTTCTTGTTCGACCCGGTAATCATTTCGCGGTTGAACAGGAACTCGTGGGCGAGGAGCTAAAACATTTCGTCATCAGCGATTGCGACAGTATGAGATCGAGGGCTAGATACCCACCTCGACAAGGCCGGTGTAGATCAGGATACCCGCGCTGAAAGCGTCGAGAATGCCGCTGACGATGCTGGCCTTGGTGCTGTCCGGGTTATACGTCGACCGCACACCCAAACCTACGGCGATACCTAAAATAGACTGGTTAAGTTTTCGTTGCGGGTGCAAAACCGTGAAAACTCGCGCACCGATTGGAGTGGTGATTCCGTACAGGAAGGCACCGACGAAGGGCGCCCAGCGGTACTTGTCAGGCAGCTCCATATAGGCAAGACGCGAGCCCACACCGAGACCCTCGAACATTTCTGGGCAATGATGGATGAGCGGCGGAGATCCATGCAGGTGATAAAGACGAAAGGTACGAACGGTGGAATATGATCACGACGAACAGAACCTTAAAGTCATCCGTCACTGCGAGGGTGAGTCCTATCAAAACACTGCACGCATTTGCAAAGAGACTGAATGAGCATGCCGTGATAGGTAGGACAAGCCGTGAGAGTCGGCGTACCTGTGCAGGAGAACACCGAACTCGAGGATGGCGACACCGATGATCTGGGTGATGGCGCTGTCGACGGCGCTCTCCACGACGGCGGTCTCGAGGTCGCCCTTCTTCTCGGATGCGGAGTCGTATGTGTCAGAGCCGTCGATGGGTGCCTCTGCGATGCCTGCGCCAGACGACTCGGGCCCGTGTGCGGCGTGCCCGCCGACGGCGTGTCCGTGTGGGTCGTGGGAGATGCCGAGCGACGCGAGCTTGGCGCTGCCCCAGCGGAAGGCGATGAGCTCGGTGATGAAGATGAGGAAGATGCTGAGCATGGCGATAGCGAGGGCGTAGGGCTGGCACACGAGCCATAATCAGCTCGCGATCAGCACACGACAGCGATCATACTCACATATTCGCCCCAGGCGGGGTCCAAGCACGACGATCCAAGCTCGTCGAGGGCAGGATCGAGGAGATGGATGAACGCAGTGGCAATCTGCACTCATAATCCTCAGTAGATGGTCACAGATGAGGCACGATGGACGCTTACGATGACGCCGCTACCAAAGTATTTCGCAAAATCGAAGATGGCCTTGGGCACCAGCGGCGCGAGCCACTTCGACCGCCTGGACAGCACGGGGAAGAATGCACCGAACATGGAGCCGACCAAAATAATGAACACGGACGCGACACGGAGGCCGAAGCGCGTGTCGTCGCCGCCGCCGTCGCCACAGTTGACGTCGTCGCCGTCGTCCCTGCGGAACATACGCAGGAAGGTCATGGTGGACTAGAGTTCGATATAGATTTTCTGATTATGAGGGCGGGGTGGTGGCGGCCAGATGGATGGGCAGGCCCGTGCGGTGAGTGAGAGGGGTCAAGGAAGTCACCAGCGCCACAAGCGGATGCCAGCGCGCGTTAAATACCGTTCATCATCTGTGGCGGCGGTATGTTTGGATCGAAGGACCATGTGGTGAAAGGGGAGATGCCACCCGTTCCGCGATGAAAATGCACGCCGTGACTGGGAGGGTACCACTGAAGATGATGGGAACCCCCTTCCGGTCTTCGTGTCTCACCGAGGACGTCGACCCTGCGAGGCTATGAAGATTGAATACGAACCGTACTGTTGGGTGTTAGCCTCCGCCGTCTGGTCTTAGACATTTAGGTGGGTATTTAATTCGCGAGCTCGGCGATTGAACCATCGCGGCCCCCTCAGCGGATGAAATGCAAGAGAGGAGCTCCGGGAGCCCGGAAATGCACAACACCTGCACATTTCGTTCCCACAGTTGGCCGCCGGCGCCAATGCTGAAACCCGCGGCAACACGCTTGGCACTGAAGCGGAAAAGCAAGTGTGGTCAATTTTCAGCATCCGGGGAGTAAAAGTTTTGTACCGTGCGGCAATACAATCCAATTTTGAACAGCGTCGGGTCTCGTATGTCGGAGAGAGCGGTGAGAGTGTGGTTGCACTGAAGGAGGTATCTGATCAAGATCGCAGATCAGTGTCTCTTTTTCAAACTCCGCGGCGTTGACGGCGAGTACCCTGCCAGTTCGTTCCTCGTTGCCACATTTTCACATTCTCCACGGTTGTACCAAAGTTGCACCGTCACTGATGTAGATCAACGTGGGCCATATAGGTGCTTGGAGTCGTGAACAGTTACAGCACCCCACACGTCTCCCTTGACTGTGCCCAGTCGCATCGACTCTGCTTTGCCTCTGACCAGGCGGATTGATGTCGCCGCAGGAACTAAACAGGGGCCGGCCTAGGCCCCCCAGGATCGCTTGCACCGTTTTCGATCCGAGGAGCATGGGTAAAACGGGCGGCGCCCAATGAAAAGCACGCCGTACGTCGTTCTATCAAGGGCATTGCTACATAGCAAACCCAAACCTATTCACCAGGACCGAACTTACTCGGAGCTAAGTTAAAGGCAGGGAGGCCAATAGAATGCACGCCATGCATCATGACATCGCCCGCCCTTTGCCAGCAAGCGGCAGCGATACCGGCGTTTTGCGTGTTGGGGCGAAATGCGTGTGTGTGTTCATGATCCTGATCTCATTGCCCGCTTATATCATCTCTGATGAAGTGTTCCGCGTCCGTCCTTCAGCGCTGCGCTCCATGCCAGGTCCGTGTACTCGCACGTCGCTATCGTACTTCGAGGCCTATCGCAGCGTCGTGGTGCTCATTGGAACCGGAACCGCAGTGCACTGGGTGCTGCGCTTCAGCCCACAAACGAGCGTTCATGTTACAACAGGGTTCAGCGGGCGACCCTTTCGCCAGCGTTCGAGTCTCGCCACTGGCTACGACCCACACGGGCTGCGCACTCGAACCGCGCGTCGTGCATGAAGACCAGGAACGGTCGACTGCGCCCTCGACGCAGGCTGCCCGCACACTCCTTGGCCCGCCCTCATGTGCACAGTGACTGCGCGTCGCGTTCATCAATGTGTTCGTGGTGGTTTGTTGGCAGGGCACCGGCCCATAAGCGGTGGCTAGCAACATTAGTCAAAGCCGCTGACTCCCCTTCAGGCAACCCAGGAGCGCTCAAGCGTGTTGCTGATCGGGCCGACGCGTTTCTTCGTCGTACGGCGTGGCGAGGACCGCTGGTATAAGTGCAGAGGGACGCATGGGCAGGGATGTACTATACACCAGCCCTCGAACATCCCCAGGATGCAGACCACCACGTTCCCTTTCACTATTAATTCTGCGCCTCTGCAGCTTGTCTCGAGAGACAACGGGACGAGCCCGTTAGACCACTTCTCCAATCCTCTGCATTATATTCCCTCCATCCCGCTCGCCGCCATCGCTCTCGGTGAGTCACCGCCGTCGTCCTCGCTACGGCCGCGTTTACTCACTCGCCCTAGTCCTCTATCTCGCCGTGTCCATAACACACACATACCACACATTCAAATATGGTGGAAAGTTCATGCTGGCGATGGTTATCGGAGGCTACTGTACGTCGTAACCGGCGCCGCTGTGACCCGACTGACCCGACTGACCCGCTCGACCCCCCAGTCTACTCCTCCGGACTCGCCATGCGTTTTGCGATGCACAACAACCCCGACTCGTTGGGCGTTTACATCGGCATGAACATGCAGATCACGCTGGCGCCGTGCGGGTTCATCGCGGCACAGTACATGCTCCTGGGACGGCTGGCCGTCATGCTCGCATGCCCCCAACACCTCATGATCCGGGCTAGCAAAATCACCAAGATGTTCGTGATCTCTGACTTTGTCACGTTCTTCGTCCAGGTATGTAATAGCGCCGTGCCTCTTTCGAGTGGCCGCTGACACCGCCCCCCTCTCTTCTGATAGGCGGCAGGAGGTGGGATGTCGGCAATGAAGAATGGCAACCCCAAGATCGGCTCTAACGTGCGTGCCCCCCAATGACATGGCTAGCGATCACGCTGATCGGCCGCCGCCCACAGATATTCCTCGTCGGACTCATCCTCCAGCTCATCTCCTTCGCGATATTTACTGTGGTCTTCTTGCGCTTCCTCCAGCTCGTCTACCGGCTCGAGAACCACATCTGGGTGAAAGGCAGCCGCGAGACGTGGCGCCTGGACTGGCGCGCCCTCGCCGCCGCCATGACCTTCAATTCTGTCGGCATCCTCGTACGTCCCCGAGCTTCCTGGCCTCCGCTTCCGGTCCTCACCAGTCTCTGCAGGTCCGTTCGTTCTATCGTGTGATCGAGCTGTCCCAGGGCTTCACGGGCCATCTGAGCACGACAGAGGGGTACTTCTACGGCCTGGACGCCCTCCCCCTCCTCCTCGCCATAGCCATCTACGTGCCGATCTGGCCTGGCCGCTACGTCCCCGACGGCTTGGACCTCAACTACGCGTCGGTCGACCACGAGGCGCAGAACAGCACCATGAAGCTCACCGACTTCCATTCTCGGGGTTAAAAGGGCGTAGTCGCACACGGACGCTTGTTAGATAGGGCGCCGTTAATACCTTATTCACGACTGTGCCTTATGCGCGTTATGATTATGAGTCACTTCACGACTGCTTATGCTCACTATTGGCCTGACAGTTTAACTTTTATACTTGGGTTGTTAACTTGGGCACCGGTGCCGCGCAATAGTATAGACGTCTATGGTCTTTGGGCCGCGATATGCATTGCCACCTGGGTTTTACCGCGAGCAGTCGGAAAGGGTGCACAATGACAATGCATATTAATGCAGCGGCGGCTAGGAGCTCGCGCCCAGGCCACGCCAGCCAGTGCGCCATCTCGGTAGTGTCGAAGAGGGGGATATGACAGCACCTCGCCTGCGACGCCACCACCTGAGGAAGATTAATGAGGATGGACTTCGCTGTCTGGGTTTGACGCAGGGTGGTTGGGCGCTAATGAGAGAGATGAACCGTGCAAAATTGATCCGATCCGATCGGAATTGATCTGAACGAGATTTCTGCTTCCTCCAAATCGCAGACTTCGTAAAACGCTGTGATGTGAAGAGCAATATCGTGGGTATCCACGTAAATATTACAGCATATTCCTTTCAACATATTCCAGGTTTCAACATATTCATATTCCGGGCAAGGGCTCGGTGGACTCCGGTCTTCGTGGGTTCGGAATCGTAGGCTGGTCGTGTGCGCGATCGGGGCCACGCCCCAGCAAGTTGGTGCGCAGACTAGTGACTAGGAGTCGGCCAAGAGAAAGTCGGGCCCGCGCGCTATTAAAAAGGAGTCCGCGGGATTTTCGCATCCCCGAAAGTCAATATTCAATTGTGGCCTTGCTGGATTCCGTTGTGTGTGATGACGACTTGAAAGCGTGCACCGGTGAACGGCGGGAGCGTTGGAGAAAGAGGTCGCCGAGGCCGAGGTACACCAGGTCACGGTCAGGGCAAAAATGTATGCTCGCCATCGTCCGTCCATTTGAACCACTTCACCGGCTCTGCATACACAAAATCACAAAACCAATCATGTCAGACAGCCGCGGCGAACGGCAGGAACACGCACTGGTATAGGGGTCCTCCCACAAGAAGGGCGTCTTGGCCACAACGACGCTGATCTCTTTGATATGCGGGTTCTTCGCTCGCATATGCGCCAGAAGGCGATCACGGTTCGTGGGCACCTCCGGCCGGCACTCGATGTGCATGCATAGCGATATGAGGTTCGGTGGGTAGTCTGCTGTGTCTAGAAGATCCAGGGTCTGGACATGGACATGTGGGGATCAGCGATAGGCGACACGGATGGTGATGGAATGGTCGCTCACGGGTTTCGCGCCCATATCGAGCGGGTAGAGGACGTGCAGGTGCAGCCCGCGCAGAGAGCGGAACGAGAAGAGAGACGCCAACGTTGCGGAGCTCGACAGCAAACGGGTGTCGAGCACCAGCTCTTCGATCCCGGGGCACCACTCCATCAGCATCGTCAGCGCCTGAGTCCCAGTCTGCCGGCCGGGCAGCACGGTGGACAGGTGCGCGAGCTTCCGCCCCGGGATGCACCGTTCCGCGAAGTCCCACGGCGCCTTCAGCGCGCGCAGCTGGGGGAGGACGTGGCTTGGGAGCGGAGGCGGCCGCGGGTTGGTCGCGCGCGTGTCCTTCGGAAAGTCGACCGACAGCGTGTCGACGCTCGGACATTGGCCGAGTGCGACGGCGAAGCAGGGAAAGCGCGGCGCTGTAGCAGGCAGACGCAGGACACGGAGCGCGCGCATCGGCGCACTGGTGGCCATTGCGGGGAAGATGAGTTCGGCCGGGTCGTCGGGCGTGGCCTGCGCGGTAGCGGGGGCACCGTACGAGAACAGAGCGAGCGATGACGCGCGGAGCAGCGGGATCCACCAGCCGCACGTGCCGCGCAGCTCGCCGCGCAGCGTCAGCGCGCGCAGGCGGCGGGCGAGGCGGGGGAGGTCGAGGTCGCCCGAGGCTGAACAGGCGTCGATATGCAGAGCGGTGAGGTATGGAAGCGAGGCGAGGGTGTCGACGCGCGCGGGTATGATCGCGAGCTCCTGCGCGTACAGAGTCTTGAGGTGCGGGAAACGCGGGAGCGCGTCGAAGAGCGCGTCGATGACGGGGGCGCTGTCGACGAGGTGGTGCAGGTCTTTGTACACCGCCGTGGACTTGACGCGGATGCGCACGGCCTTGACGGCGGGCGCGATGCGCGCAGATGTGGCGAACGCGATTCTGCGCTGCAGGCGCGTGATGTAGCCTGCTTCTTGATAGTGTTCCGTGGGGTTTGTGGATTTGGTGTTCACTTGCGTGACGCAGAATTCTGTAAAAAGGAACGGCTGCGCGACCCATGCGAGGAATTTGCTCACATGCGTGAGGTTGGTGATGTCCTTGGGGGAGAGGTCGGATGACTCGATGATTTGCAACCAAAGCTCTAAGGGAATCCTCTCCGCAAGCCACGGTTGGCTGACATGAACGGTCTCTTTCGACGTCTCCGTCTTACTATCCATCACGTTGTGGCCCATTTCGAGTATCACGGAATTGCACAGTAGTCTAGGATGGGAACAATGAGTCGGTTATGAGCTCGAGACGAGGCACTGTGACGTACAAAGATGATTATACAAAGACAACTCTCCACGAACAAACGTATTGCATGTACTTCAGATGTTAATGAGGATGAAGTCTAGGATCGAAGAGAAGAAGTGGTCCAAGAAAGAGAGTGCCTGATCACGATGCCGGCGCCGCGGCGGAATTTGGGCGCGCGATGGCATGCCAGGTCGGTCCGGTTCCGGGAAAGCTGATTGCTTTGACGCCCTGTGTTGCGTTTTCTGCGACCACGACCTCGTTCTTCAGATGCAAGGCCCCGCCGTATGTACAATTTCATGTTTCTCAGGTTGAAGATGCCTCTGACTCTGACTCACCTATCGTTTCTTCGTTTGACCATGTAGGTACTGCACTCATGAAGCTGGCCGTCCGGCACTCCGCACATGCCCCCAACGCACTGCCCGCAGAACTATGGTTGCACATCTTTCGTTCTGCCTTGCTGAACAAAAAAGACCGGAGCCGCTGTTCACTCACGTGCCGCGCTTTTCGCAAGCTCGCGCAGCCTCTCCTCTTTCATGCGGTCCTCGTTCGGATCCCTGATAGTGTCGAGAACATGAGAACGAAGCTGCAGCTTGCCTTCATCGCGTCTCCCACAATTGCCCCCTCGATATTGCATGTCACCTTGAATGGCGGACTAGCTATCAATGATCCACACCACGTCGATCAGACGCTTCTCCGTTCACTCTGCGGCTTCTTGTCGTCCCTGACATGCCTCCAAACTATCCACATTCGCAGGACGAACATCATGACCGACCTTCTATCGACGGTGCTGGCCATCTCGACGCTTCGAAATATCTCCATCGAGGACTGCGATGTATTCTGCGACTTGAACAAAACAACGCGCGTACCATTCAAAGCGGTGTGGTTCATGCACTGTTCCCCTATCACGCCACGGCTTCAGGCACTCGTTACCTTTTTAGCCGCCGGTTCAGTACACGAACTATCGCTCGCATCAGGCGAGAGTTCGCAGCTCCAAGACTTCCTGCGAATTGCAGCGCCGAGACGATCCCTCAAACGACTTGCGCTGGACCGCAACGCATTGTACGATCCAGGATTCTATACCGCTGTGCGATCCGGAAGATATGACACCTTGACGAGTCTGATCTTTCGGCCGGTCGAACTCATACCCCCGCTTAACCCCGTTGACCGCCCACCCACGTTACACCCATCCGTTCTCCCCAATCTCGCCCATCTCGAGGCCGAACTGGCAGACATCCGCGTTTTCAGCGGGCGGCGCCTCACGCAACTTACTATACACTACGTAGGCGTAATGAGACATCCTCACCATGTCGAACTCATCCACGAAGCTGTATCCTTCCCTAGCGTTTTGTTATTGAAGATTCGCATATCGGGATGCCTGTCGGAGACCTCAATCTTCTCGTTGCTGGATTGGCCGTTGCCTCTCCACCAATTGGATATTTCATGCTCAATGTTGACACGGCAAGACTCGCTTGAAACTGCATTTGGAGATGAGCAGGTGAGC
This sequence comes from Ceriporiopsis andreanae CBS 279.92, assembly GCA_001969225.1. Taxonomy (NCBI): domain Eukaryota; kingdom Fungi; phylum Basidiomycota; class Agaricomycetes; order Polyporales; family Meruliaceae; genus Ceriporiopsis; species Ceriporiopsis andreanae. Next base: position 51,015 of record ALYI01003634.1, on the reverse strand, counting down.
ACACTTACATGTATCAGCTACAATTCTTTGAGCAAACGCACCCACCAGTTTTACAGAAAGCTGTTGGACCGGAAGATGAGCCTAGACCACCTTCCAGAAAGCGTTGTCATCGCCATCCATTCGTCCCCACCCGGCGCTGCAAATGCGGGCGAAGGCCTTCCCAATTTTCTGCCTACGCTGCGCCACAAATACCCCAAACTGAAACATTTCGCTTTTGCTGGCGAGACCACTTACGTTCATTGGACTTCTCCTGACCACCGTCCCAAATGGCAGCACCACATCGAACCGCCGACATTCCAGCGCTATAAAATACCATCTTGGGCGTGGTAATCAGGCCACTCACATCCTCCCCGCATCTGTCGACGAAGCGGGATTGGCCTGTATGTAGTACCTTAGCTCCCATGGGTCATCGTTATGTCATGATTGCCTCGATTTTTACCACCCCAAACCAAATGACTTCCGCGCGAGGCGTCTCGATTCGATCTAACTTGGGGTACATGCGACAATCTATCTTTCTAGTGGTATCGCGCCTCAGTCGCTCCGTTGCAGACTGTCAGGTCTTGGGCCGCAAATTTCAAAATGAGATTGACGTAGCTAGGTGCGCAGAAGTCCTGGCACCTCTGAATCTTGCAACTCATCGCGCGGCCGTCAGCCCATTCAGCGCCACTGAGATAATCCTTGCAACCCTCTTTGCATTGGCACCAACAAGAGCCCCGTAGGCCGTCAGTAACGGAAGGTGCGTGTTCTTGAGGTCACTCGTTTCGCTTCGTACCCTGTTTGTCTAATTGCGTTCGTCGTCCACTCATGGTTTTAACGCAATATGCACATGCGCCAGATAGGACGAAGATTCCTCTACCTCTTGTGATACAAATGCAACGGACCAGTCAGTCGTTACTGGGATGTGTGTGTAGATAACAAAATAATATCGACTGTTCACCGAGGGCACTATTTGAGCGTCTAACCCGACTTGTCCTCCACGATCATCTGCTCATTCCTCGCCATTGCACACGCCGGCAGATCACAAATCTCGCACCTTTATCTGGACTTACAGAACCGCAGCCTCTGTCTGTAATATGATGACGGAAAGAACGGCGACTCCTGAGGGTCTGGCGTCGCGCTTACAGAGTCAACGTCCATCCATGTCTACGGCTCTCTGGGGACATCTGCTACAGAAAAACCCATCCTCATCGCTCCTTCCGAAAGGCATAAACAGTAAGAATGCCAGCATTCCGTTGGCTCCTGCGGACAAGACCGGCACAACGATGCGGATACTCTTGCACGATACGCAAGCCACCCTGGAGAAGTTTTCGGAACGTGTCGAAAGGCTTACGTCTGGCGTAGACGGTACCCAAAAGGACATCAAGACTGTGCAGAAGCTGTTTCACCAGGAACATGAGCAGTTTTTGGAGGAGATGATTGCGTTGGGTACGTCTGCGCACGCATACAGCCAGGTCACCATGCTTGAGATACTCCGGACCTTTCATCGTTGACTCGGCGCGGGCTTATGGGATCGGTTTGCAGCAAACAGATGTCAGCTAGAGGTTCAAAAATCAGTTGGAAAACCCGCACAAGCGCAAGACCTGGAGGAGCTCCGCAAGAACCTCGTCTCTGTGGATCGCAGGCTCGACGCTTTGGACAAGCGCTTCGATGTGCTGCACCTGGTGCGTAGCTGACATGCGTTGGACCTGCTATATGCGCTCATTCCTTCACCTTCAAGTTAAATCAGACGCAGTCACAGACGTTGCAAACCATCCAAGACCAGCAAAGCCAGCTGCTGACTGTGCTTACTCCCATCGCGCCTCTATTGCAGGCAGTTCCGTTGCATATCGACTCGGCCAAGTATGAAATCAAGGATTCTATACAAGAAATGAAGTCAATACAGGCGCAGCTGAAAACCTACTCTCGTAGCAGAGCCCACACATCTTCGTCGGATACTCTGGCCGTCTCTGGACAGCACTTGTCCGGACTTCTTCCGTTTTCTTCTCCTGCTGTCAATTACCCCTCAAGCGGTTTGCATAGACCACACAAAAGGCGAAGAATGGAAGACAGTGAGAGCCGCCCTCGCCCGTCTCAAAGCATCAGCGACGTCTCGTCTCAACATTCCCTCAGCATCATGTCTCAGCGATCCCAGCCTGCGAGTTTGGACCTCTCTCTAACAGCCAGACATCGCGCAGCGTACGAGTCTTCACCAACCGTCCCTCAGCGCCGTCGTCGACCGCCATCATCTCTCGGGGACGCGCCCAGCAAATCTCCGCGACCGGACGTACACGATCCGCCTCTTCCCGCCGCTCTTGCCTCGTCTGTTTCCAGGGTTTCTCCCGTCACTGTAACGCCTGTGCGCCGAACCACGCCTGCCCCCGCTTCTGATCGTCGCGCGCCCCTCCTGTTGCACAACCGCCCACGACTGCCCTTTCATACCCCGCAGGGTTACGCCGATCGACATGGCTTCTTGAGGAAACCCAACCGGCCTGTTCACCCAGCGGAGCGTCGCCAGGCATACACCGATCTCGCTGAGTCGCCCGACGGCCCAGCACCCTCTCCCGTCTCTCCCGTCAAGAGCCAGAAATGCCGGACGCCAGGCGCCACCTCCGTGGCTGCGCTGCAGACTCCGCCGCCGCCACCCAAGCGCCACTCGCCTTCCTCAGCACGCCCGTTCCTGTCGCCAGCGGCATCGACCCGGTCATTGCGTCTGCCTTCCGCGAGTCCGCGGGGACAGAACCAACGCGACTTGTCGGACGACGGACGTCATTCGGAAGAAGACGCGCTTCGCGCTCCGGCGGCCTTGTCCACCTCTGCCGTGTCGCCAATTCAACACCCTTCGTCGGAAGCAAGCAAACCGATGAGTCTGAAGGATCGCAGGGCTCGCGGTCTTCTGACCGATTCCGCAATGGTGGGACGCGTTACTCATAGATGACCTCACCTACTGACGATCTCTCCTGTGCATAGCGCAATGAAGGAAAGCGGTATATATTGCTGGACGACGAAGACGGGGATGAATTGTCAGACTGAAAGTTTGAAGTTCGTTATCCTACAATATGTCTTGGTACAGTAGATGATCCATGGATGCATACAAAGCTATCATCAAACTTAATCAATAACAATAGGAGGAGAAGCGGCAGCAACAGCAGCAGTAATAGCAGGAGCAACAGGAACGACGACAGGGGCAGCGGGCGCAGTAGGAGTTCTTCCGCCTACTCCGATGACTGCACACCGAGCGTGATACTTGGCAAGTGCAAGGCGCACAATCTGCAGCTTCTGAAGCGCATGCTTGTCGTCTCGACTTTTAGTCAATCGCTTGAACGCGGGTAGGTACTCGTGACCAGCCCCTTGAGACGTCCTAAAACAGACCTCCTCGAGCTTGTGCAGCAGTAGGCAGGCCTCCTCCGCAGTAAACAACATAACCTGTCCTATAAGGCGAGAAAGAGGGATGATTAGGATGTTGTGCCGAAACGAGAACTCTTGCACTGACCATTCTGTAATAGGTCAACGGCATTCCACAAGACAATTGGCCACCAGAGCTTTGGTGCGAGTTCTTCGCGTAACATAGAAACGAGATCTAGCGCGGCATTATTGAGGTCGCCATTGACGCAACGTTGGTGGAACTCGGCGAAGCGCACCGCGAACTTGAGACGGTGCAAGAAAACCCCGTTTACGGACTGTTCGCGTAAGACGCTGAGTGACGGTGCAATACCCGCAACGAGCTCCGTGAACTTGGACGGTCCTAAAACACGTTGCGGTCAGAACGCGCGCACCGGAGGTGAGATGAGCGGACGTGCCTTCTCCGATGTACTCATCCAGGACCGATTCAACAATGCGCCCCAGTCCTTCCCAGTCCTCAGCAGACGCGCAATATGAAATGGCGAGCCCGTATTCCTTTTCGTGGACGAAGTTGCGAGCGGCGACCTGACAGGAACACGTCAGTACGCGCGGATAACACGTACAAAAACGCCTTTCACCTTGCACACAGCTCGACGCGTCAGCTCCCGCTCATAGTCGAAACATGCCGCGAGTACATCTTTGAGCACACCGACAAGATCGCCCGCGCGTATTCTTGCCTCCTCCTCTGTAAGCTCGGCGTGCCTTTGTAACCTCAGAGGAACATGTATCAACACCTGATCGGCCATTTCCTTGCCAATCGTTCCACAGCTAAACAAGTAGGCGACCGTCAGCCGCCATAGTTCCGGGTCGGACTGGAGGTAGTCGGTGTACGACAGAACGTAGAACTGGCGGAGCGAAATCTCAGCGCTATGATATGTAACTCAGTATAGCAGCACGGAAAGGTTTTAGGCAAACGCTCACTCGGTGATGGCACTTGGGATAAGTTCGAGCGGCTCCATCATTTCTGCTAAATGTGCAGAAAGCCACGGGTCAACAGTGTGAGCTGGCTCCAACGCTTCCTGTGGCAGTCCAAGGAAAAACGACTTCTGGATCGTTTCTTCGGGAGTTTCCGTCCCCGATTCTGGCATTTCTTCCAAGATTTGACTGACAATGTCTCTAGATAATTTATGAGCATCCAGTTCTGCTTTGAGAGTGCAAACTTACGGTAGCTCTTGTCGCCTCAGACGAGGATCAACAAATATGGCCCAGGAAATAGCCATTTCTTTCCAGTCCGCACCAAGCTCAACACACAAGCGTTTGAGCACCGGCGCGCGACCTTCGAAAACGCCCACGATATCACTGAGCCGGTCCCACCAGTTATCAAACCCATCGTCCCGATCATCTTCAGGGACATCCTTCAGCTCTACACGCAAGGTCATCACTTTGTCCTTCCATCGTTGTGACGCGAAAACGAAGTCGCGTTCATACAAGTAGTCGCGAAATCGGGGATGTTCGGTGACCAAAGGCACCAGATGTTCCGCAATGCGACGAAGATCTTCGGAAGGATGGTCTGCAAGGAGATCGAGGAGCACAACAGAGGCTTTGAACATTCCTCGGAGGATGACTCTGGGAGAGACGTTAGTCGCACATGACGGAAACGCTCGGTGGGGGCAAGCTAACCTTGAGAGATAACTCCAGAAACTGGGATCTTCCCAGGGCTTTTTGAGGCTGCTCAGATGATCACCGTCTTCAGTAGATGGTTGAACGTAGTGAGTGTTCAGCCAATCCATTAGTTCGTCACCGGCAGGTGCGCCCTCGTAGTCCTTCTCTGGTAGATACAACACGTTGAATAACGACATGCACGTGTAGAGCTTGCGGTAATGTTCGGCGTCGAGCTGCAGCGATTCCTCTTCACCCAGGGTACTGTTCTAGAGGATGTTCCATAAGAACGGGCCAAAGCACCTCAAATGTTACGCACCGTGCAGTAGACCCAACACTCTTCACAGTGGCGGACATAGTCCTGGCCAAGTTTTCGGAGAGCTGCTTGAACAGCATCGCCTTGAAGCCTGCGAAGAAATTAACGGGATGATTTTCTCGGGACGCAAATGGAGTGTACATACAACGTATTCTTCTCAGCAGAGGCTACCGTCATCGACAAATTGCGCACAGCAGAGGAAATAACAAAGGTATCTGTAATAAACTAGAGATGCGTAAGATACACAGAAACAAGGGGATGGTTTATACAGAAACTTACTGTTCTGCGCTCAGCAGTTGGTGCCTTGTATTGGGCCGCGAAATACACGGGATGCTCCCCCACTCCTGAGGTGTTCGACGAGTTTGAGTATCCCTGTAGATGGTTAGTTTCGCGTATTATCCATGTTCTAATGACTTAGATGTACGTACACGAGCGTTTGGGTAGACAGCTATCGTCCCGTCTCGATGTGACCAAGTGGCAGACAGCGTGCGTCCGGAGTTCTCAAATTCGGCGATTCCTCCTACCTCGGCGAGGGGGGGGTTAAGGTGAAGCATTCTTCTGACGCTGAACAGTTGAAGATTCCCAAGAGTGTAATAGAGAAATCACGAGATAATTGCGAGATGGTCGTCGTAGATGCGGAGGTGGTCGACGGTCGTAGCAGGTGCGCGCGATTTACTTCTTAAGCGCCACGTGACCCGTGTTATAAGCGCCGACATCAATATCTCCGGTCTTTTCCATTTATGCGAAAAGCTCCTTCTGAATCTTCGTCGACACTCTTTCTCATAGGGTATCCCGGCGACATATCGTAATGGTGCTCATTCACCGCCGTTTTTTTGCGATACAGCCACCTCCACGGAGTTGGAGGAATTCCGACGCAAACGCGAAGCTAACAGCGGTCACGGTGCGACCACAGCCATGCACTGGTGAGCGACCTCCACGCTCTACAAATACACCGCCAACCATGGATGCAGATTCGAATTATGTGGGCCGCATGCCCTCGTGGGGGCACCAAAGTCCCGGAACGGACATGCGTGTGACTACTTTCGAGCAATGCGGCGAGGCGGCGCCCCGTACTGCGCAGACCCCACTGAGAGATGCGACCACGTAAATCTCGATACAGGTACGCCTCCCCAAAGCAAAGGCCACACAACATGATGCACATGCTGTGTCACCTTCGCTCCTTACGGATCCGGAGTGGTGGCGCGGAGGCTGCCAAACGATCAGCGAGCATCACGCATGTGCGGAAGGCTGGGACAAGCAAAAAGTATTTTGATAAGAAATCATGAAGGAATCGCGTTGACCGCGCGACAGAGTCGAAGCTGAGCTTCCTGCGAATCCCTCTCAGAGTCTCCTCCATCCGGCATATTTGCGAACCCCGTGTTAAGTGCCTTGCGTTACAACAAAATGGCGAAATCGTGCAAGTCTATCGTAAGTCATCGAGATCAAGTGATGTTTTTTTTTACCATTCTTGTGTCAGACGCGTCCTTCTTAATACTCAGTGCCCAATGAACGCCTCGACACTCCAGGACGTCAAAGGTTCCAATTTATTGTAGCTGCCCCGTCCTTCTTTAATCACGGCATAAACGCTCATCTTACTGCGTTTGGCGGCATTGAAGGTTAAAATTTGAGTTTTCTAGGACTCGCAGAATTCTGTTTCGCAGAGCGTCGTCGGACGACCGCAATAACCGTTCAAGTGTGATCTACATAAGAGCTTGAACCGCACCCTTACCCATGGAGCAGTCGGCTGTAAAATGAGGAGCCCAGTATTCTCAACACGGGTTGTCTACCGATCTACACAGTTCAGGATGTAATCGATGTACGTATCGCTCGGCGGCTTGCTCCGTCAACAAACCCTGATCTTCGTATTTCACAGCTGTCTGATTATGAAAGGCTGTTCAAGTCGTGGGCAACGAAAACGCGACTGATAACGAGATTACCTTATATGACTTTCAATCATCCCGATACACTTACGGCGACGACGCCAGGCTACAGCACTTACAATGCAGCCGCTACCATGTGGCTGAGTGCTGCTCCGGTTCGCCGTCGGGGCTAATGATAGCCCAAGGATGCGGCGCCGTCCCCGCGTTTTACCCATTGGACGCTCATGGTGTAAGTCGATCCACTCGTTGAGACAGCTATATAACCACTGTCGGTAGTAACTTATAGCCGCTGATCTAGACACCTACCTCGCTCTTCCATCCTCCACGGGTTGCGTCTACACTGTAATCGGCGGTCCGTGCCGCTCAAGACCCTTTCCAGGTCGGACGGTGTATCAGGCGTGTCACGAGCCTTCGCTCGATCCTTACCCCATAACGCCCCGCAGGTGCGGCACTCGAATGTCAATGCTATGCTTGTGCGACACAACCCGTTACACCTCTTCACATTTTCGACCTTGTTCTGAGTCTCTGGGCTCAGGGCGAACAGCGCAGTCTCACTCTTTCTGCGCATAGCTTTGCTGTTTTCGGCACAATATTTCAGGACGCATTCCAATGCGGAAAGCTAAGAGAATACGGCTCCACACCGACCTCTGGCCTGCAGGCACAGCGTCCGCTGAAACCAAAGATTTGAATTTCCCGGTAGCCGCAACACCCGAAATCGCTATATGCAGTCCAATGTAACGGTATGTTAGCCATTAAAAAGGCATGTCCAGAGCTCAACTCAGCTTCGAAGTGTTACAGGTCAACAGTCAATAGTCCCAGACGCCACCATAGAACGTCTTTATATGCCAGGTCTGTTGCATGAATTTGTGGTTGCCAATAGAGAGTTATTAACATGGTTATACACAGCTGTGGGCGATGTGGCAAATATTAATTATACATTACAGTAAGAGTCCGAGGCTATCGAAAAGGGACACTCCTACACCATCAAAGGGGTCTGCGGAGTATATGGCCGGCACAGCATTCTACATTAGGGCATTCATCTGCATGCTGGGCACGATGTCGAGTGCGTGCCCGTCTTCACTCGTTGATCGGGTCCCGCCCTGCGAGCCTATGGTGAGTTCATCCTCGAACCCGGAAGAACGTTTGGCCTTACGTGGTGGCGCAGCGGTTTGCAGTACAATCATGGTTCGCATCATGACGGTTGCTCAAGCGGCAGTTGCATGACCCACAATCGACCTATACGACGATATCAGTGCAAACCCTCGTCACGTACTGCACCTCACGAACAAAATTTCTCGGACCTCGGGGTGCAGTATGCCCGCAAGAGTACGCGACGTAGTCAATCACGTAGAAGCACATTGAGCAGACGACTGTTTCGGGCTGGAAGGGGTGGGCGACGAGGGAGGGGAGGCGGAGGCAGATAATTTGAAGGGGCATGGCAGGACGCAGGAACGCTGCTCAAATATGCCCTGTAGCGCTTTTTCGCTCAGATGGTTAACTGGACACCTCCTGGTTTGCCTGGACGCTTATCATCCGCATTTGCAGACACATATCGACGCTTCATGCAACTCCCATGTGAGTTTTCATCGTGCTGTGCTATCTGAGGACTGACTGAGATCGTCACTCGTCTGGAGAAGCTGTAACAAGAGGGACTTCCAAGATCGCAGACTGCGGCCTCCGGACCAAGGGAACCCTGCCATTTGCGCCTCCTTCAGACTGCTGGCTGATTGCCATGCGCTCTATTCTGCATTCTTTGGTCTTCGTCACGTAAGTTAAATGCGCTCGCCACGGTGTGGGCCTCACCAATTATCGTCACCGCCACACGAGTCGGCTCATCTGTTAGGTAGTATGCACCCTCACCCGGCAGGATTTCAAGGTCCGATTCATCCTCGAGGTAGCAGTCGATTCATGCATTTGCCGTTCGCTAGTTGCAACTCCGCACAGTTCGGTGGGTGTTGCAATCGCTGTGGTTTATCCCCCGTCCTTGGTCAGAACTTGCAAATAATTTCAAGTCGACCGCCGTCCAACCACTGCCGGTGCAACTACACCTCGAGGCGGCCGCACCACTGAGCGCGCGCCCAAGAAGCGCGGAGGTCCTTGTATGTGATCCCTTAACCGCTGAACGGAGTGCGGGATTGACTCGCGTGTAGAAGATTCCATCGTTCGGAAGACATTATGAACTGTGTTACCGGGGCGTTTATCGGCGATATCGTTGTTCGGAAGATCTTGTTTGAAGAGCAGATCCCTGCAAGCTACGCGCCACAACGTCTCACCAGAGCAGCGCGCACGAAGTCGTGGAATCTTTTGCCCATACAAAAGCGAGTCGAGTTTCTGAGAGAGATGCGGTCATACTTACCACGACGTTTAGTATAGTGATCGTTTTCGCTCCACTAACCAGCCGCATCGGGGGCATGTAATTCATGAGATCATCAGGTGGCCGTGCTTAGTTCGATACCAATGATGCTCAGCGCCTGTGACCGTGGCCGTATCCGCTGTGTTTGGACGATCATTGAATTGGGAAAAGACGGGCCAAGTACCGACGGGGCGGGGCAGGTGTGAGCCGATAAAGGGTATTGTGCTGCGAAAAGACTGTGTGAAGCGCATCATTTGTCTCAGGCAGCTACATGAGGGAAGGAGCATCTTGGCAGACTAGATAATAAGAAATCAGGTAAACATGCAACGGTCGCGAATGACGACATGGCAGTATCGGACCTCTGTCGAGAAATGTCGGGCTTGGTAACGACGCGTTCACCCAGAAAGACACCGAAACAATACACTGTCAGCCCGATATGAAGTATGGATGAGTGAGAGCTTGGCTGACCATCTCCGTACCCGTTCAGAGACCGTGTTTTGGCCGTGCGGCCCAAATCTCCACAGGCGGTTCATCTGCACCGACTCGCTCGCCTATCCTCTCCAAATCCAAATGTATACCGGCAGCCATATCCCATAGGGTTCTTTCCGCGGAGTCGCGCTCCTTGTAACCCAATACGACCATCGGCGATTTATGAGTGCCATCTTTCACCGGACGGAGCAGAGACTCCAGCGTGCGAATGAGGGATGGAAAGGAGGACGTATTGTAAGTAACGTCTGCCATACTGCGGGTCAACGTAAGTGATAGCCTCATGCTCGCGAGACGGATATCACTTGCATTATCAAATCAAACCCGTTCGGGGTACTCGAAACCTCAGCAGGCAAGGTTGCGTCATCCCAGTTCAACACGACAGCGCGCGGCCGCGCCGCGCTGGAGCGGAAGAGCTTCTCGTTCTCCGATACGTTCTTCTCCAGTAGCGGCATGGCGGAATCTGGCCAGCGATGAGTGATGTGTCACAAAGCGAACGAATATAGCTACCCAAATCTGTCGCCAATATCCGCCCTGCTGCCTGAGATTCCTGCGCCACAGAACGCAGCACTCCAAGCGTCATAGACACTACACCGGTACCTGCACCTGAAATATCATGCTCAGTATATTTCTCTGCGTTTCAGCTTCTATCAAACAACCTAGCTCGATGATATCGCACCTCTGGCGAGCAAACAGAAGCGACCGCAAGTCGCGCTCCAATTCTGACTGTACAAGATCGCCATCTTGACTTGCGAGCTCAACAAGCCACGCGCTCAGACCGATGCCGCTATCCCAGATTTTCTGATGCCCATTTAATTTCAGCCGGCGGAGTTACCACTCGAGTCGCACCTTGTCCAAGTCAAACGACGTCTTCTCCTGTACAGCTAAGAAGGATTGATCTTCCGCACTTGTCGAGATCCTATACACCCGTTCTACCTGTTCCTGTTTCCCGACCGCCCCGGTACTTGGCCTGTTCCGGGAACTGAACATTATGGGCATGGAGATGACAGGAAATGGCCGCTCTCCGAGTGTCAGGCTTCCAAGGTTTACGATATGAGAGTATCCCTGAGTGTGTGCTGTAAGCACCAGGCGATACGCCTGTCCGTCCTTGACAGCTGGTGGCGGCGGCACCGTAACGGCTCTATAAGCGTGTACGGCGCGCCATGTTGTCAACTTGGTCGGTTTCGATGTTGGGAATGGAGTGGTCGAACATGCCGCAGGTGGGAGGTATGGAGACCAGGCATAGAATATGTCTTGAACTTCTGGGTAGAGTTCGGTTCGCAGGTCATTGGCGATCTGCGGGGTGATAGTTACACCAGAACCAAGTGATACTTGGCTCGGTGGAGGTCGCAAAAACGACAGATAGTAGAACATCGTTGATAAAATGTCACCTTAATGTCTAACGTTACTGATTATAAAAAGCTTCGTGAGCTTGTAAATTTTCGAGCTGGTCAGAAGCAAACTGGCTGACGGGCGTCTTTTGGCGCCTCTTTGCCATCAGAGTCGTGCCGGATGTAGACGCGCATTCGGCAACATGCTTTGGACTCTACGCTCACTCTCCTCTCCGTCGGCATGGGCAAGGTCGACGAGAAATGGGTCAAGGCAGCTGTCTTTCACATCAAACTGCTATGCACCGAGGATATCTCGCGATATCCCTCGCGTCCCGAGCTTCCGTGAGCAAATTGCTCGCGGGAACGGCATGAAAGCATTCGCGGAAGTCGTGAAGCATCCCTCAGTCAGAAACCAGGTCATGGTGTGTCGTGCTTTCATTATTCGCGTGCTATTGTTATTCATAGTCTGTTTGCGATGGAATCGTATAGTTCTTCATCTTCGGAACCTTCGTGACGTTCTCCGTCGCCGCACAAGCTGCCAATAGCGATACAGCGTATTGGTCGCGAAAACTCGTTGACTCGGGGACGCTGGTATGGAAAGTAAGAGCACCATCCAGCGAGGAAATGCGGCGCGCGAGATATTTTGAGCTCGGAAAGGTGCGGATCATCCTCCAGTCCTGGTGAACTTCGGGTCTCACTTCCGATCTAGAAACTGCAAGGCGCGCTACAGAGTTTGAAGGAGAGCATCCAACATCTACCACACGACGTGCAGAAATACGCTGTATGGTTGTATGTACAAGTGGCCCAACCAATTTTGGACACAACGGAGGGCAAGCGGGTGTGCTGGGCAATAGGCGCAGCGAACACTGCCGTTTGGCTCGCTTGGAAGCTCCCGAAGTGGCAGCCATTCATGATGCGCCATTTCACACACAATCCGCTGTCGGGCCTTTCTTATACGATGTTGACTTGCATATTTAGGTCAGTATGGTCAGAATGCTGTAGACATATCGCTGATGCATCTGCAGCCACAAGTCATTCATCCATCTACTAGTCAACAACATGGCGATGGCCAGCTTTGGTACGGCGTTTTGTTAACCCTCGAGTAATCTAAATAACGAGTTTCGTCAGGATCGGCCGCAAGTCAATATTTGCAACGCGCACAAGAGAATAGTCCCAACGGGCAACGCGAAGCTAGCGTGAAATATCACTTCCTCGCATTTTATATCTCTGGTCTGTTATATATCGTCCTTCCTGTTCACAACAGTATACTGAAACTATTGGCTCATTAGCGGGTCTTTTCTCTTCAATGACGTCTCACGTGCTCATGTCAAGAATACGCTTCCCCCAAACGGTGGCAAGGCTCGTGCAAAAACCTTCCGCTGTTCCGACAGCTTCTGCGGCGAAGACTGCTACCGCTGCTGTCAAGGAAGGAACACCAAGCGCAATCCTTCCGTCACTTGGCGCCTCGGGTGCCATTTACGGTACAGTCACGTTGACTGCGCTAGCGTTCCCCGATACCGAAATAGCGCTGCTCATACCGCCGTCGTTCCCAATACCAATACAGTGGGGTGTAGGTGGTCTTGTAGCCCTGGATCTCGTGGGCGCGCTCCGCGGATGGAGGCGAGTTTCGTTATCATATTCTTATCACAGCAGTACTGACAAGTGATACAGATTGTTTGATCACTATGCTCATCTTGGAGGCGCTGCTTTCGGAGCGCTGTACTACCTCTACGGCCCGCAGGTGTGGGATAGCTTTAGGATGCTCTATCCAGGACCTCCGGGTTCGAAATGAACACAGCATACACGATCATCGTCGACGTTCAATCTGTCCATCTCGGTATTCGACCAACTGCCGATTCTCCCTCATCGCTCCGTCGATTTAGACCAGTGTGTGTAGATGGGGTCAAGAGTTCGCTGATCGCACGATTGCACATCAAGACAGAAGACCTGTACGGCTATCTGAAAGCCATTCTCCCCCGACATGCTCATTCGAAGGCTCGCCACAGCAGTGCTAAGCCATGCGAGCTATTTGGGACTTCGGATTTACTCCAGCTATGTGTATGACCGAACACACGGTCCTACACTATCATCATGTCTCCACATTCCGTAGCCTCCCTCCCTGTGGTTAGCTGTAGCAATCTCATTGCAAGTATCCTGCTCGTTGCAACTCCAGCTACGATGATGTAAAGACGACGGTTTGGCCTCCCGTAGCTGCAAGGTTCGCCGTGGCGCGGATGGCATCTAGATGTGCGAGGATTTTTCTTCGAGCAAATATCATCTCCCTTTCCTTCTTCGACGCTCCGTCTCCTATGTATGTAGCTCGAATCTCGAGGCCTTTCATGATCGAGTTCGACGACATCAGGACAATATATTAGGCGTGATATTCGCCGCCATCAGCGGCAACGGGGGGAGGACATTAAGCGCGCTCGGCAAGGCGTCGGGGTTCGTGTTTCACGGAGCCGAGTGGTCGAAGGTGTCTTGGCCCGCTGGTCGCTGCGGACAGCGTCATCTTCCTACTTTCTCATATCTTCATCCCTTTCGATCCCCGTTTCTCCTAATATTCTCTTTCTTTCTCCACCACTCGTTTCTATTTACGTTGGACTCATCATCACGGCCGTCGCTCGCACCGATACCATCAGGATCACCGGCACTCTCTATATTTTATTCGCTCGGACAAGAACACCCGTCAGTGCTGTGTACTCGCTACGCGTTGGTTGCCGGCCGATACCCCCTCACCACCGGACCTCGCGCTCAACGGATATACTGGATCAATAACACACCTTCTGGATCTTGCTCGCCACTTGATGTCATCGTCCGCCGTTCAGTTGCTTCAATGGCTCACTTCTGTATTCGTCTTCGCACTCGTGCTTTTTGCTGACGCGACTCTCGGCGCGGTGGTTGAGAGGTCGCCGTCGGTCTCCACTGCCCTGACGGGCGTACATGTCCCGCTTCTTCGCCGTTCGTCAGACCGAGGCTCGATTGACTGGGGCGTATGGGCGCATGCCCAGAGAACGTCCCTCGAGGCGAAGTACAGCATCGGTCAAGCTCACGAGAGAAGAGCAAGTGGAGTCAATATGTGCGTTCTCGAGCTACTCTGGATGCTCGGTTATTCACTATACAGCTGCTATAGTATCTCCAACCAGAATGCAGACTCGAGGTGTGCCCAGTGCTTTGAACCTTGAAGAGCTTGCATAACATTTGACACCAGTTACTTCGGGTCGCTGGCAGTGGGAACACCACCGGCATCATTCAACGTGATCCTGGATACGGGTTCATCGTATGTTTTCAGCTGCCTCAAGCGGAACATATGCTCACCAGCCTCCGTTACTATTTGTGCTCAGGGACTTCTGGTTGGCGTCCAGTGACGCTCGCGACACTATTCCAGCCAATGTTCCAACTTTTGACCCCCTCGGTATGTGCTCGTAGCCATCCCAAAAAGCACCTGTTACTTACAGCTGTCGTTTCATATTCTTTTTGAACTTTTGCCTTGATCCCGGAATTTGCTAACGACCGCGCTGCTCTGTGGCGCCAATATCCGTTGTGCTGGCCTCCGGGGCGCCTTTCGCTAACATCGTGCACCGCCCGTGGTTGGCACATTGCCGTGCTTTTATTGTTAACTCTATCGCGGGTGCCACATCTGGATCCTGCGCCATGCACCCGGACGCGCGCAACGTATTTTCGCGTGTCCTTGTCGCCTCCGCCCCACGGTCTGTAACCCGACTGCCAAATGTATCCACATCATTCCGCATTGGCGTCACACAAATTCCAAACGCGTCTTGTTTTGAACTCTATAGCGTCGTCCTCGTTTGTCGCGCTCAACACGTCGTTCTCCATCAAGTACGGCAGTGGGTCCGCTCATGGTGTTCTCGGGCGCGATATCGTCCAATTCGCTGGATTTGAAGTAGAGAACCAAGTCTTCGGTGTGTAGTGCCACCTCAATTGCGGCGTATCCTGTGTTGCTCACTTTTGTCGCGCGTACATTCTTCTCACCTCAAGGTGTGGTGTCAAACGTCACAGATAACCTCCTTGACAGTCCTGTGTCGGGGCTCATGGGCCTAGCGTTCAGAAGCATCGCGTCTTCCGGCACGACGCCGTTCTGGCAGTCGCTGGTGCAAACACAGGGAACGCTTGACGGACCACTCATGGCGTTCCATCTCACTCGTTACGTGAATGACTCGAAGGTCCGCACCGTCGAGCACGGAGGTACGTTCACGCTTGGATCTACAAACGCGAGTCTCTATACCGGAGATATCGACTACTATGACATCCCTACTGGCTCCGTAGGATACTGGTCCATACCGCTCAGTTGTACGTGGCGCAGCATCGTCCCACCAAATGAGTTGACTCTGATGTAATGGTGACATAGCTATCTCTGTTCAGAACGTGACGCTCAATCTCACGGAAAGGGGGTCTGCTCCTCTTGCGGCCGTTGACACCGGAACTACGCTCGTCGGTGGACCTCCTGCTGCAATACAGCAGATGTACGCTACCATTCCAGGAAGCGTGCCTGGAACAGGGCACTACGAGGGTTATTACACGTATCGTAAGCATCACGGCGATAGTGCATCGAATGAGGTATCTTGACTCTTCTTTCCGTCAGCTTGTTCCTCCGATGTCGAGGTCTCGCTCTCGTTCGGGGATAGTGGCACGTCATGGCCCGTCTCATCCGCGGACTTCAAGCTCATTGATCTGGGCGATGACACCTGTGTTGGAGCATTTTTCATGCTCACCAACACTAGTACGGCTGGCGCTCCCGACTGGATACTTGGCGACACCTTCCTGGTACGTAGTCTCACATCGGCGCTCAAGCTTTTATTCACGTCTCGCACTCGCAGAAAAACGTTTATACCATATTTCGTGCAACGCCCCCAGGCGTCGGGTTCGCCGCGCTGTCGTCACTCGCACTGTCCATGAACGGCGCCAACCTGCCTACACCGTCTGCTACTCTCGGTCTCCCTGACGCAACAGTTACCAGCATCTCGAACGCCGCAGAACACTCGTCCTCCTTGAGCTTGGCTGCGCTCATCTTCACTAATCTCATTGCTTTGTTCATCATACAATGACCTTGGTGTTTGGCTGGATACCGTGATCGAGTCCGTGTTCATATTATTCTTGCTCCACGCTTAGACTTTCATCTTTCTACAGTCATATTACTTCATATACGGCAATCTTGGAATATCCATAGTCCGCACACATGCCTACACAACACAAGCACTCTGTCCCGACACGTCCACGCTCCGTCCATAGACCCTGTATCATACCTAGTCGAGGACGCTCTGGCTTAGACTTCATGTCCCTTTTGTACTTTAGTATTCACTTGTACATAGTTTACTCTAGAGCTTATAATCAGCTCGGAGCCATCCACGACGCTCTCTAACCTCACATTTGCTGCAACCCCGACGTTTGCCCATATATAGCCTAGCGGCGGTATTAGCGCTCATATTTGATGCGCCTCAGCTTGTCGCGTATACTGCCGCCTCTCTTCCGCCTCGGCCCCGTTGCACCATGTCGACCTCCAAAATCTCTGCATAACAGCGAGTGTCTCGGCAGAAGCAGCAGCTGCGGAACAACCTCGTACATAATCCAAGACCGCCAGGGCATCCCATTCTCTAATTTGCACCCCGCGCCGAGGCGGGTTTCGCTATTCCTTCCCACACGTGTCAGCGACCTCACCGAGGACCTCTGTGCTTGCCTGTCACCCTGTCGCTCGCGGACACCTCCATGAGCCCCCACTCGCCGTTTAAACAGTCTCTGGCGAGGCTCGCACCGCCGCGACGAGTGGCATTTCGGCATGTAGTGGTGGTGGCTGCAGTGGCCTTCTCGTGCGCCCTCCTATACTTGATGCTTATACGCGAGCCGCCCCGTCTTCTGTCCACGCCGTATCGGAATTTCGATGGCGGCCTTGGCAACACTGACGACCAGGACTTTGAGCAGTGGCGACATTACCATCCAATCGATCAAGGCAGAGCGACGACCCCGGAGGAATGGATGGCACGGGCGGACGAAGTGAAGGCGGCGTTCGTGCATGCTTATCGGGGATACGAGACGTATGCCGCCCCTCACGACGAGCTACGACCGTTGACGAACCGGAGCGTTGACAAGTGCGTGGACACAACTTTACCGTTCATGGTGATCACTTAACGAAACGGTTAGTTTCATGGGCTGGGGCGTAACTGTCTTCGACTCGCTTGACACCATGATCCTCATGGGACTCAAAGACGAGGTTTCGCGCGCCATCGACCATATACAGAAAGCTACCTTTCAGATGCAGGTGTATATCGCGTCGCCTGATCCCCGTGACAGGCAACCGCGATATGTCTACGCGCCATTTTTCGAGACTGTCATCCGCTATCTCGGTGGCCTGCTGTCCGGGTTCGCGCTGTCGAATGACGGGGTCCTGCTCGAACGCGCAGATGCTCTAGCACAACTGCTGTCCCCCGCCTTTGACACACCCAGCGGCTTGCCGACCTTTGGCGTGAATACAGTCACGTACGTACCATCTCTAAATTCATGTCGAATCTGTCACGGGGATATTCTCGCCATGGGCAATTCGCTATCAAGACTGAATATGTTCTCTATATAGTTTTGTTGTCTACCGTTGCTGAACTAGCTCGCTCATATCTGGTCCTTACAGAGGTCGTCGAACGCCCAAGGCCACCGGTATCCTGGCAGAAGTTGCAAGCTGCCAACTAGAATATACCTATCTTGCCCGCGAAACGGGGAAGAAGGTACACTATGATCGCGTGAGTCCACTCGTCGCGTGCCCTCTCGTGCTCTGACGGTCCTCCGTCTCTCCGTCCCTCGGTACCGGAAACCCACCGTCTGGCTCGCGCTATGCGATCGTCCAGTCGGTGAAGATCATGCAGGCCCTGCAGCAGGCCGACATAAGCGCACTCGGCATGCTCCCGAAGATGTTCAATCTGACGTCCGGGCTACCATTAGACGGTGCGTCATCCGTCGATCTCGTATAGATCCGGTTGTCTGTGTTGTGGTATTGAGATGGGCTTGTTTCACCTAGAAATACTATCCGTGGGCGCGTCATCCGATAGCGGACATGAATACCTCCTGAAATTGTACCTTCTCACTGCGAAGACGGACAAAGCTGCCCTTGATCTATGTAAGCCACACCTTACACCAGTTGTCCACTAGGGCCACAACTCATCTCGGTCGTTATTCAGATATTACAACGACCACACGCATACTGACTACGCTACTATACATTACCCCAAAACGTGGGTTACTCTACGTCACCGATACCCGGCACTCCAAGACGGAACCACAACCCTCGCGCAGGTTTGAGCACTTGTCGTGCTTCCTCCCGGGCCTGCTTGCGCTTGGGGTGCACACACTCCCGCCGTCGGCCTTTGTGCTACCCGAGACGTATACATCCTCACCCACAGATGGCGCGGACGAGCTAGCGTACCACGACTTGCGCGAGCTGCACTTGCGGGCGGCGGAAGGCCTGGCGGAGAGCTGCTGGCTGATGTACGCAGACCAACCGACGGGTCTGGGGCCAGAAGAGACGCTGATGCGCCAGGGCATTACATGGATGAAGGAGCTGAGGAAGTGGCGCGAGCGCGGTCGTATCGGCGTGTATCCTGGCGTGGGTGAGAGGAGACCAATATTGACCCCGGGAATCGAGACCAGAGAATATACAGTGCGACGACAGTCATACATGCTTCGCCCAGAGGTCCGTTGCGTTATCGGCTTGAGTCCGCCGTGTCTTTGGCTGATTTCACCCGCAACAGACCGTCGAATCATTGCACATCATGTGGAAGACCACAGGCGAACCGCGCTGGCGCGAATACGGCTGGAAGATTTTCCAGGCGATAGAGAGGGAGGCCAGGAGTGACGCGGGCTACGCAGCCCTCGTCAGCGTGGAGTTTGTGAAGGGGGCGAGGAAAGACGAGATGCCAAGGTGCGTGCGTTCGATGGGTACCCTCTCAGCATCTCTGACCGCCCGGCCGCTCACCCCGCCAGTTACTTTCTTGCCGAAACGTGAGTGTCTCATCGCGCCGCGCCGCGCCCGCATTCAGTTAGGACGCGGCGCGACATTACCAATTCATAACTCGCTGACAGGGGCCCCCGATCCCCTCGCGCTACCCGCAGGTTGAAATATCTGTACCTGCTGTTTCACGAAGACGACCTCGTCCCGCTCGACCGCTGGGTGTTCAACACGGAGGCGCACCCGCTGCCTGTGTTCGAGTGGTCGCAGAGGGAGCGCAGCGAGTTTGGCATCGCGGACGCGTAGCGGCTGGGAACGTGTGGCGAGGGCAGGAGGCGATCGCGGCGCGTCCGCGGTGCGGCAGCGAGGTGCACTGGCTCGGAATACGACCGCCAGTGCGCAGCGGCCCTCGGCGCGCACGTGAAGGCGTGCTCCATGGCTTCGGATCCCAGTCACAACGGGTCTAATTGCGTGTTTCCCCGGATGTGGGGGCCCCGCTTCTCACGGCTGCGGGGTATGTATTGCGCACCGATCGTGTGCGCGGCATGGGGAAGTCGGGCAGGTTCGTCGAGTCTATTTCGCTATCAAAGTTCGCCACGGTGCCTTCGAGCCGTGGAGAAGAGGAATAGGCGGGCGTTGCGGGGCGGCAGCGTGGGTGATCGAGAGGTGTGATCTTCGTATGTTATTGCACTAGAATAATGGACTCCTGTGATACCCCTTCGTGCAACGGGAGTGAATCTCGCGTACTCTGCGCATGACTTTGCGCGATCGCAGAGGTCAGCTGGTGGCTGGATATGGTAGTTCCGAAAACACAGGCATGGGAAAGACGAAAGGCGTCAAGATATGGGGGGGAGAGGACGGAGGAGGAGCTCCTGAGTGTGTTGCCCTGATCGCGAGATGAGCTCTGGCAGGTTTCATGACCGCGCGCCTGGCGGGTGGGCACGGGCCGCGGCCGGGGAAAGCGCGTTTCTTCGCGTGAGGCCTCTCTCATTTGGACACCCTCGAGCGGTAAGAGAGGACTCGTCTGATTCGGGGTGGGCATATGATACGCCTCCTCTCGTGCGGGTGGAAATATGTTCCTCACTCTCCCCTCGGCCGTATATCAGTCACAAGGTCATTCGTTCGCCCCTGTTTGACCCCCTCGTCTCTGCCAGAATCTCCCATCATGTCCGGCTTCGCCTCCTGGTTAAAAAGAGCTGCGAGCACTCATGCAAAGACTGACTCCAAGCACCCGTCCTCTTCTCAGCAGCCCCAGCAGCCCGTCAAGGAGACCGCCAAGGCACTGCCCAAGGAACAACCCGCTGCAGCCCCCGTCCAACCAGTCATGCTTAGACACGGAGAATTCGTCGGTTCGCTCGATTGTGGCACAACGTACGTCTTCTACATGCATGTGTTGGGCTGTCGTCTGACTCTGGCCCAGGTCCACGCGGTTCATGATCTTTGACCGCTATGCGAATGTCGTCGCGCAGCACCAGATCGAGTTCCCCCAGTACTACCCGCAGCCGGGCTGGCACGAGCACAACGTCGACGAGATGATGGAGACTTGCGACGCGTGCATCGACCGTGCCTGCGACGAGCTTGAGAAGCTGGGCTGGACCAGGGAGAGTGTCAAGGCCATCGGTGAGTCCGCCAAGCGTCATCCCATCGAAAGCACCCGCGCGCCTTCTCATCAGTGCTGCGGCCCGATGAGGAAGGTGCTGTTGTTCGCACCGCGTGCGCGGGGCTCCGTGGGGATGGCTGCATGCCCCCGCACCGCTTTACTAACTCGTCCCCGCAGGTATCACCAACCAGCGTGAGACAACCGTGGTCTGGAGCAGGAAGACCGGCAAGCCCCTCTCGCACGCCATCGTCTGGGACGACATCCGCATCCGCAACAACGTCCTCCACTACGAGAACCAGCTCAAGAATGTCGGCATCGAGCTCGACGGCGAGCTCAAGAAGGGAGAGGACGGCGCCGTCGCTTTGCGCACTCTGTAAGCTCCGTCCGGTCCGTCGAAGCGCGCCCAATGCTCACATGCACCTCACACAGCACTGGTTTGCCCCTGTCTACCTACTTCTCGGCTATCAAGCTCCGGTGGATGATTGACCACTGGGACGCCGTCCGCAAAGCGCACGACGAGGACGACCTCCTCTTTGGCACCGTCGAGTCTTGGATCGTCTACGTACGTCGCGTTCTTTCAGGCTTATACCGACGCGCGCTCACCTCGATCCCATTTGCAGCGCTTGACCGGTGGCGCACAAGGTGGTGTGCACGTTAGCGACGTGACCAACGCGTCGCGCACGCTGCTCATGAACATCAAGACGTTGCAATGGGACCCCGTCCTGCTCTCGTTCTTCGGCATCAAGGCGAGCGTGCTCCCCAAGATTGTCTCGAGCGCCGAGAAGTACGGCAAGATCGCGTACGGCGCGCTCAAGGGCGTGTACATCGCCGGTCTCGCGGGCGACCAACAGGCTGCGCTCGTCGGCAACAAGTGCCTCACGCAGGGCGACGCCAAGTGCACATACGGCACCGGCGCTTTCCTCCTCTTCTGCACTGGAGAGGAGATCGTCCAGAGCAAGCACGGTCTGCTGACCACCGTCGGCTACCAGAACGGCCCGAACTCGAAGCCCGTATACGCTCTCGAGGGCTCCAGTACGTTTTCCGCCTTGCATGCGGTTACCTCGCGGTTTCTGATGTCTATCTATAGTCGGTGTTGCGGGAAGCGCCATCAAGTGGCTCCGTGACTCGATGTACATGGTCGCCACGGCCGCGGACGTCAACGTGATGGCTGACAAGGTCAAGGACACCGGAGGAGTCTACTTCGTCACTGCACTCGGTGGTCTCTTCGCGCCCTACTGGGACCCAAGCGCCACCGGTCTCCTCATCGGTATGTCTCTCCCGTGCGTCCCCACTTACCGAGAGTCACGCTTTATGATCACAGGTCTGTCCTCGTACACGACTCCGTCGCACGTCGCGCGCGCGACGCTCGAGGCGAACGCGTTCATGACGCGCGCGGTCGTCGAGAGCATGAAGAGCGACTCGGGCGTCGAGCTCAAGGAGATCAAGGTCGACGGCGGCATGACGAACGGCGACAAGGTGATGTCGATCCTTGCGGACTACGCCGGGTTCACGATCGTGCGTCCCGAGATGCGCGAGTCGACCGCGCTCGGCAGCGCGATCCTCGCGGGCGCGGCGCTCAAGCTCTTCGGCTGGGACCTCACGAAGCCCGAGACGCTCGCGGAGGTGAACAACGCGGGCACGACGCTGTTCAAGCCAGAGTTGAGCCACGAGGCGCGTGAGAAGGCGTGGAGGGGCTGGAACCGCGCCGTTGAGCGGTGCAGAGGATGGGAGGTCGCGGCCGACGAGATGTAAACGCGTCGCCCATTGCCTTCTTTCCATTGGACCCGCGGTTTATTGATTCTATTGTACTACTAGCTGTATATTGAGGAGTATATAACATACCCAATATCTGACCAGGGCGGTTGAAATGACATGGGTTTACCTGGTAGATCCCGGTGCTGCCAAGTGTTTTCATTTGAGCAGCCTTGTATGTGAAAGGCATCTGGAATGCAGACAATATAATGTCACAGATGTTGTCGAAAGTGTCGGCTACTGTACACTGAACGCGTCCAAAGTCGCGTCGGGTCACGCGTTTGCATAAACTTAAAATCCCGTCTCATGGGCGCTTAAAACCTTTCAGTGGCTTTAATTCGACGACTGCCTCCCCTAGGTTGTGGACCTGTTTGAGACCGCCATCTCGCGTCATACTGCACGCATAGATCTTGTATGCAGAGCACGGGTGAGTGTGGTTTTTTTTGGGTTGGTTTTAGGGTTGCGAATTCTGATGTTGGTGATGTTTCTTGCATGGTTCAGCACAGGATACGGCTAGTCGTCAACTCTCTCGCGGGCTCCCGAGGGATCTGTTAGCTGTCCTTCCGGAAGAACTATGGTTGCACATCTTTCGTTCCCCGTCTCTCTGCGGGAAGGACCTAGCTAGCTGCTCACTCACCTGTCAAGCTTTTCGGGGCCTCGCGCAGCCTCTCCGCTTCCACACGGTCTCCATCCATATTCCGTGTCGCACAGACGATGGACAGGGCACGAAGGAGATGCTCAGCTTCGTATCGTCTCCCATGATTGCACCCGCAGTCCGCACCATGATCTGGAACGGCATTCCACGTCTCTGGGATCCCTGTATCGCGGATGAAGCACATCGAGCTACTTTGTCATCTCTCCCGGGCCTTCGGAACTTCGAAGTTCGAGACATGTGTATCACGGAAGACGTGATCTCGACAATCCAGAAGATGCCCCGCCTCCATTGCCTCTCTATCCAGGACTGTGACGTCCGTTGGGAGGCCGGATGTGGATCCCCAGGCTGGCCAAAATCATTGAAAGCAGTGCGGCTGATCCACCGTGATAGAAGCCATCCTTTGCCTCCACAGCTTTGTTCCCTTGTCATGTCATTGGCCGCCAGTCCGGTGCGCGAACTTTCACTGACGACCCGCGGCAACCAGCAACTTCACGAATTTGTTCAAGTCGCGTCGACAAACCCCTCGGTGCGACGTCTCACGTTGAACCTCAACGCCCTGCACGATGCGATTTTCTTGACCGCCGCGTCGGGTGGCAAATTCGCTAGGCTCACGAGCTTAAGCCTAGAACCCGTTCATCCCTATGCTTCGCCCGATCTTTGGGATCGTCCAGTGACCCTAGAACCGCGATACTTCCCCAGCCTTACCCACGTCGAGACCGATTTAGCGGACGTAGGCGCCTTCAGTAATCTTCACCTCTCTCAAATCATCGTCAACTATCCAGGCGCTCTGAACTCTCCCTACCAATTTCGTCCGGTACGCCAAGCTGCCACCTTCAACACCCCGTCGATCAAATTCCACGTATCAGGGAATCTCTCAGAAGCGTTGTTGTTCGCGTTGTTGGCCTCGTTGACGCATGTGCGCCACTTCGAGATCTCGTGTCTGATAATGGACCCATCAAGCGATGTTTATTCGGACTACAAGGTGAGCCTCTGCGGCGACGCTCGTCGCTTTCACGGGTCATACAAAAATACTCATCGCGTAATCATGAGCAGTTCTACGCAAAGTTGTTGGACCCCAAGTTCGAACCCAAGCACGTGCCGGAAAGTGTAACCATCACTATCCGACAGTCATCGGCACCGCTCTTGGACGCGGACGCGGTGTTTCCTGGATTCGTCCCAAGGCTTCGCCAGAAATTCCCCGGACTGAAGCATTTCGCGTTCTCCGGCGATACGTCACACGTTCGCTGGACGTCCCCACTTTACTGCCCTCCATCGCAGCCCGATGTCGAAACATCAGCGTTCCAATGCTTTGGGGCGGTTCGACGGCTATGGTAGTCTCTGGGGTGCAGTACGGGAGTCAGTTGGTGATTTCGCTTTTCTGTGTATATTCAATAGGCTAACAACATGAAGTTGCTCGTGTTCGAGGGATATAATTTGTACCAAGATATTTTTGGGTGACCTGCGTCGTATCCGTTATGGGGACCAGGATCGTCAGCACGCTTCTCTCTGGCCTGGATCCGCGACAAATATACAACATACCTCCCCTTTCCTCCCTATGGATTACGGGCGGAGGAGGAGGACGTGCCGGTCAGGTCCGTTTGTCAGTCATGTGACGGCTCGCCTCTTGGACCCCGATTTCACCACGCTCTGTAACTAGAACCACAGATGATGACACATCGGGATAGAACTGGGGTTAGCTACAGGACAAGAACAAACTTCACAGCTCGCGCCAGGCACGGAAGTGGGAGATGTGGTTGCATCAGTGTCGGTACCTCATCGTAGTGACAATAACGAGCGGTAGAGAAGGCACGAGTCACAAACATGTCCACTGTCCTTATGTACACCTCGACATCTTCTGTGAATGGACCGGGTTATTGGTTAATGCTGTGGAGTTACAGGACGTTGATTGCAGATCTTCGGTCAGCTCGAGCATAAATGGTGGTATAGGCGATGATCATCCCATCATTTGCGCATTCAGCGACCAGTCGATGTCATAGACAAAGCCACGCGGCTTTGGCGTCAGGGCTACCAAGCCCAACGGCACGTCCTATAACGTTGAAACATTGATATCTCGACGTCGGGCTGCAATTGAGGGCAATATTCAGGAGAGGTCCAAAGGACCCTCGACATATTGCCGGAGAATGTGAAGTATTTCAGTCCTGGGTATTTGTTGCGAAGCCCGGAGATGAATCCAGGAAAGATTTTATCCGCGTCCTGCGAAGCCGGCGACGACGACGACGACCTGATACTGATCGCCACCCTTTCTGGAAAATGTGTGGGCTTCATCTCGGTGGATAACAGCTTCTAGTAGAACTGGTCGTACAATGTCAATATCTGTGTAACCGCTGATCTGTCGGCGCGGCTACATACCTCGAGGTCCGAAAACACATCTCCATTGTAGTTAGAAACTCTCAGCATCGAGCATGAGATCTCGAAGTGGCGGACATAAGGCAACGAAATCAACAATGCAAACAATGAAGGCTCAGAAAGACTCCCTGACACGCGAATTTTGATAGATGGGGCCTGCGAGGTTGCCGCCTGATATATGAGACCAAATTCGGACGGGTATCGCAGATCGCCTGGACAGTTGATGGTGAGCTGCAAGAGACGCAACCATTCAAAGGCGGAGATGTCGACGAAATCGGCCTCGACATGGGTCAGTTTAGGAAGAGTGGGCGGTCGTATCTGCCGTGGAAAGGCCGGGGCATCGGGCACCGTACCCGCGGGCCACAAGGTCAGGCTCGTGAGGCTGTTGAATTTGCCACAGGATATGGCAGTGAAGAACTCTGCAGTGTATAAGGCGCCGCGCTGGAGCGTAAGACGTTGTAGAGAAGGTTTCGACGCTGCGATCTGTACAAAATTTCGTAACTGCTGCTGGTCGTCCGACGATGCAAGTGAAAGCTCAAGCACGGGGCCGCTGGCCAGAAAGCTGACAAAGTTGCGAGATTGGGGAGACGAAGTGAGGGGCATGCGGTTCGTGAAGCGCACTGCTTGCAATGATGGGGGTGGATACGCGTCACCGACATCGCAGCGAATGTCGCAGTCCTCGACAGAGACGCATTTGAGATGTGGTATGTCCAGAATTATCGCAAGGATATCTTCCGTGACGCATATGGCCCTGAAATTGAAGCACCGAAGATTCGAGAGTGTTAATCGAGAGGCGCGAAGTTGCGTAAAAAGGGGTTCCTTGGCGATACTCGTGTCCTTCGAACCAATGCCAATTAAAGAAATGGTCCGTACGGCGGGCGCAATATCGGAAGATGCGATGAAGTTGAGCCTTCGCGTCACGTTTTGCGCTTCAGATTCGCCGTGAGCAAGGGGTATGGAGACTGTGTGAAAGCGGAGAGGCTGCGCGAGCCTGCGAAACGCCTGACAGGAAAGTGAGCAGCTAGCCAGGTCTTTCTCGTTGAGAAGAGAGGATCTAAATATGTGCAGCCATAGTTCTGCTGGCAGGATATCCATGATGCCTTCCGGTCCCCCGCGTGGAAGAGGATCGCTGGTCGCATCTTGAGGTGTAGCACCTGATCGATGATCAACGGGAGAAGCGTCAAGATCGCAGACATGGTCTACTAAATAATGTAGGTTGGACAATGGGTACACGTACTCGAGTTTTGCATGGGGTTCGTGCACTGAGATGCGAGTCATTGCGAGATGGTGGTCACGACTCACGGACAAACTTGGCCAGGCGTTAAACCGCTCATATTTTTGACGCTGGTCGACGTGCGCGATGGGCAGTGGGTAATGGGCATACTGAGTCTACAGCTACAGTTCGTAACGTAACATTCCAATGAGCTGAAACATCAATTTATTTGTACAATGTAACTTCTATGTCTAGACAAGCTCAGATTGGTACTTGGGCAGCGTGGGAGAGTCAGTCTGTCCTTCGTGGATCTTGAGATTACATTAGTGTGGGTCCCAACGTCGAGCACGGGTACACACACCTCGCTGCCATGGGTGCCATCGCTATCAGAGAACGCGATTGGACGAGCTGACACCGTTGATCGAAGGTTACTGAGGTTGACTGATACGTGGTCTCCTCGAGTCGTCATGCTCTCTCGGAGAGCCTGGCGACCATTCAAACTGGCAAGGAGCGAGTTGAGAAGCACTGTTTGAGATCAGCGAATCAATATATTAACACTCAAAATAGATAAGCTGGCTCACGCTTAGGGAGTATGAAAAAGAGACACAAATAGACGATGCTTCCCGACAACAGCGCAGTCTACGAGGGGAAATTAGAGAGAAAGTAGATGTCAAATAAGGGGACTTGCCGTGATAAGGCATGCCACGGCAGTCAAACTGCAAGCGTCGTTAGTTGCATGGACGAATTTGAGAGGGAGGCGTTTAGTAGCTTACCTCGTGAGCGCAGCGGTTTCGATACTATAGAGAATCAGGACACGAATTACTGAGTCTGTTCTGTACACATGATACCAGCCAGTTGAGTGATAGTCCGCTCGCAATGATAGTTAGAGACATACACAACGAAGCCAGTCCGCTGCTTCCAGAGCATGATGCAGAGTATAACGGCAATGCAGATATCAGCGAACGCGCCCGTGCTAAATGTCGCATACACAAGCCACTGAAACTTGTCAGGCAGGCCTGGTGCTAGGATCAAGATATAGGACTTACGGCGAATCTGTCGTGGTATTCTGCGACATTTGGTACGTGCGCTCTGATGTGCGAGATTCAGGTCTAGTGCCACAAACGCAAGGCATGCATACTCACATGATGGCAGTCTGTGCTATCACCGGAGACAGTTCAGCTTATTGTCCGCTAATTTTATAGAAAAGTATTTACCGGTACTCCCGACTGTTGCACGCCGTCAGAATCAGTATATACGCGCTTGATAACGGAGAAGCTACCGACCTGTGGCGACTATTGTTAGAAGCGCCTGCGAGAGGGGTGGAAGAGATGAGCTCGACGTTAGAAAGGATGATCAGCCTACTCACGATGAAAACGACCACATAGATGTTTCTTCGAGGGTTGACTACAATGGACGGTCAGTAATGCCTGAAAGTATTAGAAGAGGGCGCCCTCACATCTCCAGATGCGATACGTGAAGATGCTGGAGTATCGTGTTAGATAGAGAAAATCAACACGCAAGTCTTGAGGACACGTACCCTCGAACGATGAGATCACTGAGGCCTGAAATGAGGATGTGAACCTAAGTGGTCATGAGCGCTACTGCGGTCGCATCAAGGAATGTCTCAAATATGAGGGGCTTTTTTGGACAAAAATCCGTACGCAAACGCGGGCGCTGTTGTTTGCACAGGTTTGCACGGCGCTTGACGTAAATGCACTTCACTGCACGCGTTTGCACGCGCTTGCACGCGTTTGCACCTTCTTGCACCTTCTTGCACTTACCTGCACGGGAATGCACACGCTTTCACAAGATCAGTGGGTTGAGTTGTGTGTCGTTAGCACAGGTCTCAGTGAGTTCATCTCTGCTTATTCCTGACTGCACGCTAATGCACCGAAGTGCACGCCAATGCACCGAAGTGCACGCCAATGCACCGAAGTGCACGCCAGCGCCTCGAAATGCACTTACTCGCACAATCGTGCATCTGATCCCATCGCTGTCTCTCCAGCTCGTCTCTCTAAGTCTGCGACACCTTGACCTCCCCGCCGCCGCCGTTGCTGCAAACTCAGACGATGTTTCGTACTCGTGTCGCCCCTGGCCCGCCGATATAAATACCAGCCCAGCCCGTTTACAACCTTTGGCCGCCGTCATCGCACAGCTACCCTCACTTGAAGCCTCTGCATCCTCGTATATCGTATTATCTCTACCTTCATATGTCTCTGCCCAAGCGCGACAGTTGTGAGCATCCAGATTGCTCTGGGTGCGGCTCTTGGTGTGCCGACGGGCACCCGCCACGCTATGTGAGTTCTTGGTGCTTCTTGAATGCGACTTTGATTGATCTGGTTCTTCGTGGCACACAGGAAGCCACCACTCCTCTGGAGCTCTGTGTCTGCGGGCACACCTGGATATCGCACCTCGTGCGCTTGTCCGCGATATCTCCTGCGGACAACCACTTCACGATGCGAAAGGGCGGATATCTTGCCACTCACTGTGGCGGATTTTACTCTGTTCGTGTATTTCTTTCTTTTCAGTTTGCCGTCCTCTAATTAAGTTATCTTAGCTCGAGCGCGAATGGCTCTTTGCGACAATCTGCGCATGCGGAGTCTCTTGGCTGATGCATGCTCTGCCTCAGTCTCCGCAGAGGTGAGTTTTTTTCCTTCATGTTCTCAGAAACAGCGTGTTTAATACATCACAGCACACCTCAAGGCCGCCAGTCTAGGTCTTCTGATGCACTTGTGTCGCAGTCCACAGGATCAACCTCTCGGAACGCTCCGACAGTCAGCGCCGCTCCGCCTGTCCGTGGCTACGCTCGTGTGCGTGCCTCTTCGGCGTCCACAAACGTGAGCACCAACGATCGTCGTGTCCTGCATTACCAACAACACCCTACTCAACCCCGGGACGGTGTTCGCTTCCAGCATAACAGCGCGTCTATCTTTCAAAACTCCCAGGCTTCGACATCGTCTGCTATAGTTACGCGGCCTGCTGGGCGTGGCTCTACGTCCGCTAGTGCGCAGTTGACGCAACTCAGGACTGTGGAGTTCTTTGTAGCCCTCTTTCCGTTCATGGTGAGGCATAAGACTTACTCCTAAGTCGGTTCCAGAGACTAATGTACATGTTGCACAGCCACGATCTTCCTACTCATCCAGTGCCGAGCCTTCTCCCGAACTTCGTTTCACCGGCCACCAGCTCAGTCTTGTTCAACACGCTCTTCACGACCACGATTTATGCTTCACGGCGTCATTCTCAGCTGCGCCTGACGACCCGATATGGGAAGACTTCGACCGTCAGGTCATACATTTCTGTTCCACACACGGCATCGTCCTCAACATGGGCCCCGACATCAACAGTCTTGTGAGGGCTCCCGCTCACCTACCTTGGGTTCCCCTCGTCGCTTCCTCCGGTCGTCGCACCAGCACTAATGCCCGCCTCTACGTCCCGCACGAAGACTTGACGCCTACCAACTTCACGGTCGCTATGCTACGCTCTTCGTCATTCTCTAACTTGGTGAACTTCATCTCTGATCCCATGCCCATAGTCCTCATTGGTATGTCTTTCATTAGGATCACCGACTGAATTCGCCGACTTACTGGGCTGCATTGCGACCATCAGCACCTCGCTTCGCACATCTTAGAGCTTCCATATCGCCCTTCATCGAGGCTCCAACCTATGTACCGCCCGCCTCTGGTAGACCGCAGAACCCGGAGTTGCCCCACCGGTGCTTTCCCAGCTATGTCCTCCGAGGCGTGCTGCAGGTCGCACCGGCCGTGTGCCTCATGAATTGCTTACGACCAAGCGCGAACGCTCCAGAGCTGTCTCAGGCGCAATTGTCCATAGCGGGACCCTCGTCCGCGGAAGCCGGACCATCATCCGCTGCAGCCACCGAAGCCGGGCCATCATCCGCTGCGGCCATCGAGGAGGGATCGTCTTCTTCTGTTTCCGGCGAGGCGGGATCATCTTCCTCTGTTTCCGCTGAGGCGGGATCGTCATCCTCCACATCGCACGAGAACGAGGTGGAACCATCCATCGCCAGCGTAAGCACTGTTGTGCTTGCTCCCCCGCAGATCGAGGTGAGTTTCTCGGTATTACTCAGCTTGCCTCCCCCATCTGATCGTCCAATGTAGCGCCCTTCTACACCGGTCATGCATCGCAGGGCAGAGGGAGATCAGCCGCGAGCACCTCTGACACCAGTACGTGATCATCTATGTACCGTCTCTCAGTGTCATTTCTCATCTCATTGTTAACAGATGCACAATGTTGTAGGACGCTCTTCAGCTGCACGTGGCAGCCCGCCTCGGACGCGGGCGAGAACTCGATCCCTGGAGGTACGATGAAGATTGTATTGTTCTCTTACTGTTCTAACACTGCCTTCCAGAACGACCTCGCATTGAACGAGCCACCGTCTGCTCGGCGCCGCATCGATGGACCGGTTCGCCGGCCTCTAGAGATCATCAACGACCGTATCCGCCGCGAACGTGAGCGTGACCGCGAAATCAACAATGCTCATGCTGTACGTAGTCGCCAATTCTCCTTAAAAATTTCGGACGAAACTCATGCTCTCTTTGGTTAGCCACCTCAGCTTGCAGTGCCCGACTTGCCTCAGCCTGCAGCGCCTGTACCACCTCAAGCTGTGGTTACCCTACCCATCGCAGACGTCAATCGCTGGCGCGACAGCATAATCGCGGGGATCACACTCTCCGTGGACCATTACGATTTCTATATTGGGGCTCCAACAGTTCGGTTAGCTGCCCAGGCTCTCTGGTATTTCTGCAAATGGCACGCCGAGAACCAAGATGGAAACTCTTACGGCTTTGAGAACGGCCTCTCTGCTGCGGCGCCAGGGGTTCACATGCCTTATCGGCCCCTCGATGCAGCTTATGGTCATGGAACATCAATTTTTATGTATGTCTTCGTCCAGTTCAGTGTTTCTTTTCTTCAGTGCTGACATGTGCCTCTTAGCGGGAACGGGACAGGACCCGGTCCTGAGCGTGAGGTCCTCCGCGAGGCTGTCATCCTTGCGACCGAGGACCCCAATATCTGGACCGATTGCGGCGAATGGAAGTCACTTTCTTTCCATCCGTCCCTGGACTCGATCCCCAGCGAGCGCATCACGACCCTCAGGGCTACAGGCGTGCTTGCTCTCCTTCATATGGTTCTCATGAGGACCGGTCCTGTCCCCATCTCTCCATTCCTCATCCTTCATGCCTTTGCTGGTCGTCGTGCTCTGGTCATCAACCCGGCCGTCTTGGCAGCATTGGATACAACCCTCTTCAGGCAGCTTGAGCCGTGGATCTCGCGTGACCCCTCTACTGCTCTCAATCCGTTCGCGCAAGACCGCCTTGGCAGCTTGCTCAGTGCTGCTGAGATCAACGTGAGTTCGCCGTTGGTCCTTGAGGATCATATCTGATATCTTATTCAGTGTGCCGCCGTTTCTCCTCCGGGTACAATGACGGAGAAGGAGCGTCTTGGGATAGAGCGGACCCTCATGTGCCGTTTAGCACTGGGTCGTGATGATATCGCTCATCACCCAGACTTTGTGGCCTTCTGCGAGGGTCTCAACCTGGTCGTTCATCCCCGTGATCTCCGCTCGGTAGGTTACATCATATTTATATGCAACGGAGCCTCACTGACATGATGAATAGACCATGCATCATGAGATTAGGATGTCATCCCAGCCACTCATAATGACAATATTCGATCGTCGCATTCACGAGTCTTCGGAACTCATCCCACACCTCGACTTCAACGAAGGCCAGCGTGACTCTGTGGAGCCGGCTGATGCTGTAGACCAGCACCTCTTTGCCAATGGAGTCAAACGATACCTGCAGGGTACAGGTCATCCAGATCATCCGACTCTGCGCAGCATGCTGGGCCCCCAAGCCTTTGAGGATCCCGCCATCACCAGCAGCAAGTCTTTGCGTGGCGTTCTCCTCCTCAAAGCGCTATGGTCCACCGACGTGAAGCCTCTTGGGCAAGCCTGGAAGATTAAGGTAAGCCGAACATAGGTCAATGACATCCACACTCGCTGAGGTCTGATTTCGTATCTGATGCAGTTTGAGTTCATCCATTATCCTCACGACGATGGCGAGGTCCTTCATGGCGAGGAGGTTCCCATCGTAAGTGTTCTTGTTTGGTCGAAGTGGCTCATCTCTGACTATGAGTACAGCCTGCCGCACCGCAAATCGGGTCTTGTCAGGGCAAGGCCACCATCAAGATGGATGCCGGCCTTCGCAACCTCCTGCAGGAGGTAGTCACTGGTCCCGAGCACGATACCTTCTTTGATGCCTGGCTTCACGCCTCGTTGTTATGTGCACCTGGGGGATTCAACATCCTCTAGAGACTTCACATTTCCTCCAAATTGTACAGTACATTTTGCGTGAAGATTCTTACCAATTGTAAAGTAGATCCTACGGAAATACACCTCAACTCGACATTTTGTAACCAAATCAGTCCGAGCAACAGCTGACTAATACTAATTGATCCTCTCGTATAAGGCTCGAGCAGATAAAATTTGCTCGTCGTCCCTCCTGCCCTCTCTCCTCTCGAGCTGAACCCGGCTGCCACCACACGCGGGATTATTGAGCTCTTGGGTCGACGAGACGGATTCACAGGTGCCATGGCTCTCGATCCCCGCTGCCACCATACGGGGGATCAGACTATGGTCGCGACGTCGGGGCCAGGTATCTTTGCCTGCTTTCTATCTTGGGCTTCAAGTTGTCGGGTGGGCGGCGCGGGTAGCGTTGACTTGTGCTCGCGGTGCGTTCACTTTGTCTGACATAGTGCATGTTTTGCTCAACTTAAGCTTCCTCAAGCCTTCCTGCCTCTTATGTTCGTCCCCCTTACTCGTGGCTTGTAGCTGCTGTGTTAGCATGTACGTTGAGAGCGTCTGCTTGCATGTCGATGATTGCATCGACATCGCACACCGCTCTCTACTGTATACCTCGCACCGCCGTCGTCTTCGCAGGTATCAGTCTTGCTGCGAGACAGGCGTCCGGGACACAACGAGAAGCTTAAAGCGGAACAATGGCGAACCCTAACCAAACCATTTGTACATGTGTGTGAAGGGTACAGAAAATTCAGTCCAAATCCTACCGCCGCGTACGCATAGTGATAGCAATGTTACAAGTGTCCCATAGGGCTATATATCCTTCCGTTCATTCAAAACCGCTGGTTCGCGGACGCCGGCTGCCAATAATACATGGTCGGGCTCTGCTGGGCTTTCTCCAGGTGCACGTTTTGCCACATGCTCGTGTCGGACGCTGCAGACACGCGGGTGTCAATGGCAATGGCATAGTCATCCTCAGCACTTCGGTGGCTCAGCGCGGGCGGCAGCGCGGAGTACCACGCGCGCCCGGGCTTTAGAATATCATGATGATGCTCACTGGTGCTGGGGGATGCCGCGTCATACACGGAAGGCACTGGTGAAGCTGACGACGCGCCAGGGGTGGGCCTTGCTGTCGAGCGGAGTCCAGCGTGAGCCGTTCTGCACAAAGGGCAGGATGCATACGAGAACACGTACGCAAAGAGGCAATTACCTCGCGGATGGACGTCGTGCGCTGCCGCGTTGGAAAAGTGTGCGGCGCGGAAGGGGAGCGCGCTAGAGAAGAAGAAAAAGGGAAGGGCGATGGTAAGCGCGTGTGCGAGGAAGGGAGCAGCAGAGAGAGGAACGTACACATAGAGGCGATGAAGGTGCCGATGCCATTGCCGTTGCCGTTGGCCTCGCCATTCATGGTGCTTAAGCCGCCATTCCCTTTCGCTATAGACGCCCCAATATTAGATGATCCCCTCGAAGGTGAGACGACTCAGCAGAGTACGGACGGATACACGCGAGCACATCGTCGATGCTGCTCATATGACCGTGCATGGACATCGAGGTCACCGGCGTGATATGGCCGTTGCCATTGCCCGCACGGTTAGTCGCGCCATTGCTGTAGATTACGCCGTTCCCGTTGATCACGCCGTTCCCGTTCGTTGTGAAGACGCTGTGCGCCGGGTTGATGCACTTCGCTGCAAGGACACGAGCATCAGATCACCAGCATTGAGCATTGACACGTGTAGAGGGGGACGGGGCGAGACGCATATACGCACTGGACGTGTGGATCTCGTTGATGCTGAGCACGCGGTCGTTCACGTACGTGACGGTCTGCGAGTCGTTGTAGACCTCGTCCTGTTTGGCTACACACACGTGCGCATCAGCCGGAATCGCATATACCCCGCTATGACAGCATATACTCACGAATAGAAGACAGCACATCCGCGGTTTTATGTGCCCTCACGCTCCCGTTTGCTGTCGCACTAGTAGCGTTCTCCATCGTCAACCGTCTGCACCTGCGCCGGGACCTCCACGCTCCTCGACCTCGCAGCTGTGCAACCAATCCGCGTGTCAGAACGCTCCAAGAACGCGTGCCAAGAATTGCAGAAAAGCGCGTACCTAAGAAGCAATGTAGTTGTCGATGTCCGTGGAGACGGCCTGGCTCTGGCTCTGCGCGCTGTGGTTCGCAGGCTTGGCTGTGGGAGAGAACGGTGTAAGAACAGGATACATCGTGGGTATTGATTGAGTAATCAGTGGGCATGATCAAGTAGCAAGGTCGTCGTCTCTGAAAACAAAGAGATCCATAAGCTGTAGAACGACTACGCACATACTCATGCAAACTGACTGATGGAATTCAGCACGTTCGCGATGCTCGAAGCCTGTCGAGTCGAAGTGGTCGTGGCGGCAGCGGCGGAGGCGCCGGCGTCGCTCGCAGCTTTAACACGCTTATCCTGGCAAAGCTGCAGGATGAGACCACCGGACTTGGTAATGATGGGGCTCGCCACGAGGCAATGTCGCATGCCAGCCGCCATTGACCCTCCATGACGCCCTTGAGCGCGACGAGCACGTCCTGCACGTCGATGGACGTTGAGAGGTAGCGCGCGCGGAGCTGGTCGATGTCGAGCGAGGACGAGCCCTCGGAAACAGGCGGCGAGAATACGGGTTTGATCTGTCCCACGCGCTCGACGCTGAGACCCCAGACGTCGGATCGGATGCGCAGGGTGTTCGACCAGGTCGCGGAGATTTTTCTAGGATCGCGATGAGTGAGCGCTGTGCCGCCGTTGGTGTAGAGTACGCTTACCTCCATCGCTGAACATCGCTCTTGCCGGTGGTCTGGGCTGTCGATTCGCCCTTCAGCTCGACACTCACGACATCTGAGAGCTGTGCGATCGGCACAATGAGCTTGTTCACGGTGCGGCCTGCGGAACTCCAATAAGCGTCACGATGCCGGACTCGCGAAAACACGACTTACACGACAGCGTAGTTTCGCATTCGTCTCTACTCCAACGGTCCCTTCTCGCGCTGAGACATCTCGCCTGAGTGATTCCACACATACACGAGCGTACCCTTGGTGGCTGAGTCCGATTTGCCCCACGCGCAGCGCTGGCGGTTGCAGTGCTTGTCCTTCTCCCACGTACTTAGGTCGAAGTGCCACTGTTCGTTCACGACCTTGGCGAACTGCGGTGCGACCATTGTCCGCTCGTTGATCTTCTCCAGAAGAGGCAGGAGACGCGACTCCATGAACGTGTTCCTCGAGAGGTACACGGTAACGATCGTCTGGTACTTCATGTTCGGGATCGCCCAGAAGTCGTTACACCACACGACGGACGCTGGCATCGAACGGAAGTTGCACATGACGAGGATGAGGAGCACGGGTGCGTCGCAGACGGCGTTGCGGCCAACATATGTCTGGAGCGTGATTGGGCTCTTCGTGACGACCTGATACTGGACGTCGGTATACGCGTAGCTGAGTTTATTTCCACGCTGTGTGCGGCTGGGAACAGAGCCTGTGTAGGCGAGCCTGTCTATGTATATCTTCAGGAAGTTCTCGAGTGTGGCGCCTAGCCGCGTCAAGACTGCTGTCTTTTGCCTAGTCTGGCAATTGTATTTGGACACGTAGCTCACATCTGTGGCACAAGTGAGATTACTGGACTCGCGCATAAAAGACGTACTCACCGTAAAAATCCGAGATGAGGTGCTTGAAGACATGAGCATCCCGCCGGTCCATGAACCGCATCCGATCGGTGCTGCGAAATTTCTGGCGCCCCCGTCGCTGGCCGGGAGCTCTCGGTTGTCCACCATCTTCGTCCCGACCTCAATTGGTTCGTCTAAAACCCCTCACACCTCCACGCGATTCACGAACTTCAGTAGCGCGCCGACGAACTCGTCTCGGAAGTCAAAGAACAGCGCGTGGCTCTCGCCCTGCACGAGGTGGACGTCTATATTCCAGAAATGCGGCTTCATCTCGGTGGCGACGGCCTCTGCAAGCACCTGGAGGTCGTCGGTGCCGCCGATACAGAGCAGCGGCTAGCTCGCGCTCGGTTGCTTCGTGCAATTCTGTGGGATCTTGCGGGCGGGCGAACACATGCTGCAGCACCTCGGCGGGTTGCGTCAGCGTTGACCCGAGCCACGACACTTGGTGGCGAACGGAACCTTCGACGGATCGGCGAAGAGGGATTCAGCGAATGCGACCTTGGTCTGTCGCACGAGTGCGGAGTTGAGAAGGCCGCGGAGGTAGCCAAGCACGCGGGGCGCCGCGACTTTCTGCATCAGCGCTTGGTCGATGTAGGGCAGCGCCGCGAGGTACACGGCGCAGGAGACTGGGAGGGCCTGCACATGCTCGCAGATGTCCGCGAGGACGGTGACTGTGTAGGCTAATGTGAGCATCATCAGCTATACCTAGTCAGCTAGGGAAGCGTACCACCATAGCTCCTGGATGACAGTACCGAAGACGCGAATGTGCAAGCCAAAGCGGCGTCGAGGAGTCCATTTGGCTCTGTCCCAGCGATGTCAGATCAGGCTCGTAGTACTTGAGACACCGACTGACTTACCTGCCTGTTGAGACTTCTCTGGGCGTTGCCGCTTTGGTACAAGCGGCCTCCGCACGACCTCGAAGTCACAGTCTTCCGCGTCAGATTCCGCGTCGAGGCTGGTGTAAATGCCAGGGGTATGAGGCCTGGCGGTGTGGGTGTGCAGGCTAGTGCGCATCCGTGCACTTGTTTACGCGTGCGGACGAACGGTCGGGTGAGCGAGCGAGCGTGGGTGTGAGCGTGCGTGCGTACAAGCGTGCGGGTGAGCGTGCGTGCGGGTGAGCGTGCGTGCGGGTGTGAAAGCGGGTTTCAGCGCCGAGCGTACGGCGCTGTGTATACGTAGGGCCTAGGCAGCGTCAAACGTAAGTACGGGCATGCTGGGCGTCGAGCGTGCGGGTGTGTGTGTGATGTACGGTCATGCGGTTGTGCCGTCGTGCAGATGTGGTGATACATAGGTGGGCGTGTGGGCATGTGGACGTGTGTGCATGCGTGGGGCGAAGGCAGGACGGACAAGGGTGCGGCCAAGCAAGCGTGCGTGTGTAGTACTGGGAGCCGAAAGCTGGTAGTCGTGTGATGGAGACAGCGATGGGTGGTGCGCTTTGGAAGTCGGCGAGATTGACAGTGTAGGCTGCGTGTCACATGTCATCAGCATCCACAGAATGCGAGAAAATGTCATACTCACCTTCGGGCCTCCAAGGTGCTTATTTGCGAGGTACCCTATGCCTGCTTGAATGAAGTTGACTCACGACACGACCATCTTCGTGGCGTCTGCGGGTGCCGAAGTGTCCCTCGACTTCGCGATGTCGCGGCAGCTAAGACTCCTGCAGCAGACATCTGTTCAGTGTATCTCTGGTCCAGACATTTGTGAGTCGTCATGTGGGGAAGGTGTGAACATACCTATTAAATTTACATGCCCTATTCACCGTCATTCGCGACTAACCCCACACGCTTCTTGAGGTAAGTAACTGAGTTTTGCGTCAGTCTTTGAAGATGTGATGGAGTATTCCTGATCGTATGAAAGACTGGCGAGTGGTCGGGCATAGGAGATGGCGGGCAGGGGGAAGCAGGAGAGTGTTGGCAAGATGGTTGATCATGGTAAGAGGCAGGTAGTGCTAATCAAGCGCCTTGACTTCAGCCTTCATGAACATCACGAGTGACGATGTGCCCAGCCAAAGCTACATATTACGAGCGGTGGGATCCACTGCCTTTGAGTCCGCATTTATATATCTAACTTGTTAATCAGTCATCGGGAGTCGCGTTTAGGCTATCAGAACGAGTACAACGCCACTCACCGAATTGGACGGCGCAAAATCGGGAAGAGTGAACGCAAGCGTCGGATTGAACACAACAAACAAATGAAGGAGGAGAATAAAGAGTGCGTAGTTCATCCTGCCAATCATGATTAAAATGAAACATCTATTATAGCATACCTGAAAGCACCATTGCACGACGGTCAGCACTCAAGGATCCGGAAAGGACACACGACATGAAGCTTGCAGAGCACGAACTCAAGATGCTATACCTGGACCTCTTGCCGGCCTTTCAGCGCGACCTGCCAGGAGATCGTTGGATCACTCCTTTTGTGGATGATGCACGCATACGCCTGGATTGTGCACTGAGCGAAGCTCATGCTTACATCGCTTCGACTACCTCGCCTTCCACCATAGAGATTCATGCCCATCGACGCATCATTGCAAGCCACCACGAGGTCATAGAGATGATTTCGCAGGGTATGGAGGCTGCTATTGATGCCTTTGGCAGTGGCTCTCTGGTCCTACATGGACGCGGGCAAGTCCCTGTTCATTTATGCTCACGCAGGGTAGTATTGACATTGCAGCAGCGTAAACAAGACCAAGTTCAAGACTTTATATGGGTTCTAAGATTGGCCCTGCATAGTAGAGATTGGGGCATGTATGTAGAAGCTGTATCAAAGTTTTCAGCAGGATTGAAGTAGTGATTGTGCTCAGAGGGCTGAAATGCACTGTTTTTCCTGCCTAAGGGTGCATGCACACAGCTGCAGCCCATTAATTTTGTCTACACAATTTGAATGGAATAAGCAGCATGGGGCATTGATTTGAGAGGTCTATTTTCTTGCTTATGTGAGAGCAATGTCAGATCACTGTGGTATGAGCACAGTGGCATGTTTTCGCGATGTGGCGCAGCGCCCAATCTCTGCCCCATGGTGCCTATGCCATCTGTATATGCCAGGACTTATAAATTGGTGCTTTATCATCAAACACTGCATATGAAGAATTGGGGCATGCATGTAGAAGCTGTATCAGTTTTTTCCAGTAGGATTGAAGTAGCGGTTGTGCTCAGAGGGCTGAAATGCTCTGTTTTTCCTGCCTAAGGGTGCACGCACATAGCTGCAGGTCATTAATTTTTTCTGCACAATTTGAATGGCATAAGCAGCATGGGGCATTGATTTTGGAGGTGCATTTTCTTGCAGATGTGACAGAAATGTCAGATCACTGTGGTATGAGCACAGTGGCATGTTTTTGCGATGTGGTCCAGTGTTTGATGATCAAGCGCCCACATTTAAGTCAGCATATACAGATTGTATGACCTATAGGTCAGGATATCTATCTACATCTATGTTGAAGTCAGGAATTCTATCTACGTCTACGCTTTCTGGGACCCTCCCTGTCCGCTATGATGTTGTCTTCCATCATGTGAGGGTAGCGTCCACCGCATGTGGCCATGCTCCATCCCGGCGGTTTGGTCTCTAGCTTGGTGACCATGTCTTTATGAGAGAAGTATACATATGAGACCCTTCCAGGAGTGAAGCGTGCACCCGGTTGCATCGGAAGGGGGGTCCAATGCTCAATCCCATGATAGAATGCATCTGAACGAAAGATGATGACATCGCCTGGCACGTATCTTGGACAGGAATTGTATCAGTTATGACCCTGAGTGTGTAGAGTAGAGAATGGCATACGCAAGCTTGAGCCCTATATCAGGGAAAATGGCAGCACCACCCTCGTATTCTCCATCGTTGATGATGGCACAAAGGAAGTCGTTTGCATCGCGGTGGAGGCCAACTTGCAACTTCCACAGCATGGCCCGCCCAAGGAATGGTCCCCCAAGAAGAGGATGTCCAAAACGGTCGCCAGCCTCACTGCTAGGCAGGACGGTTGGTTGCCATCGAAAGCCGGCCTTGTATGCAGCGTCTAGTCGTTTGTGATAAGTAGGAAATGCGACACGGACCATCTCATCCAGATATGTCGTAAGGTCTGCGTCAGTGAAGGTCAACGCTACCGCACGACAGTGATCATCGATGCAGCCATTGCCCATCGTATCTGCAGACGGTTTCGGTCCTTTCTGTCCATCTGGTCAGCACATACGGAGTGAGGAAGGCAGAGCGCAACTCACCTCGGCATGTCCTTGTTCTGTCCAGGCATGCACATGATGACAGAGGCCCTTGAGTTCAACCTTAAGCTCTCCCGCAGCGTCTTCGTAGACGAGAACATTTGATCTTGCATCCTCTTTGTGCCGAGCATCACCTGTATCCTTGATTTCGCCAGGCTGTTCGTGATATATGAGTTGGGTGTTATACCGCTTTCTTGCCATGATTGGATACTATTTGAAGCTCAGTATGTGTTCTGGCACAGTTCCTATTATGACATACCGGCATGCCATCTTGAACCTGTTCCTTGTGCGAGTTGAAATGGTGAGAAAAGTAGGCTATTCCAGTTTCTCCCTTGCTATCCTTGACCCTACAGGATGTTGTGTGAGCGACTTGGGGCTTCATCTGATCTGCCAGCCATTCTGCCTCCTCTTCGGCAGCAATAGATGGTGCTGGCCTGATGGCGAGCTGGTCAATGGTCCAGTCCCGTTTTTTGACAAGTTCTAGAAAGGTTGTCAGCAGGTTCTCCTAACATATGTATGCATACTACACACTGTTTCCATCCTTGTCGACGACAACGACATGTCGTTCCGGAGAGAACAACTCAGCTGCAAAGAAGTGTCAATACACGATGTCTGGTATGCTAAATGAAATGCTTTACACACACCTTTGTGGTCCCATTCACGAACTTGGGTTGAAGCAATGTTTTTCTCTGTCTGCATGACAGCGCGCACCTCTTGAGGTCCTTCGAGCACTTGGCCTGGCGGATGGTTCTGCGTAGATGGATAACGTCTGTCATAGCTGCCCGAAGGTTTAGGTGCCCGACAAGATTGAAAGATATCTAGGGAGTCTCTGTAAGTCATATAAGTCAATTGGGGTACCGTGGTTCACAATTCAGCACTCACCGGATGGGTTTCACAACATGCTCTACATCCGCTTTAGCGATAGAAGGCACCTTCACAAATATTGCAGAGCGGATGATAGCAATCTGCTGATTGTGGGCCTGCATCTTCCTCTTGTGGGCGTCCACTGCATTGTCGAATGCGGCTTCCGTGGCTTCCCTCGTGTTTGCCCTCGCGGATCGCGCAAAGTCACTGGCTAGGTTGGCCTGAAACAGGACATTGATTGAACAGTTCGTTTTTGAAAAGGATTTGCAAGAGGACACACCTGTGCAGCCAAGATTTTTTCCATTGACTTCTGTGCATTTGCCATGGTCCTTGCGCTGGCCTTCCGAGGCCCTCCCGCAGGTGCTTTTCTCCTGGCGGCACTGTGATCCTTTTTTGGAGGCATACTGATCGCTATTGGCAGGATTTAAACTACATTTTAGCACTACATATAGAGGTTGACACCTTTACTCACCTGACAATGCACAGAAACGCGTGTGGTGGACAAGGACGCGTATGAGGTGAATGTTGAACTTTGAGTGAAGCCAACGTGACAGGCGCCCGACGTTCGGGTTCAATAGGGCTCGGTGCGCGCTTTTGTTTCTTTGTCTTGACACTCATCCCCTCACCCGCTTGACTGTCCGCCCCGACGCAAGCAAGGCCACCCTGGTGGCCTGGTGAGGTGTGGGAGGTTCTCTGACGATAGGGATTGCACGCTTGCACCCAACCGTCACCGAGACCTCCCTGTAGGTGGTGTCTTGACCCCATGACAACAACGACGGCAGGCCGCCCAGCCCAAAGCCGGCCAGATACAGGCGGATGATTACACTCGTCTGTGGTGGTAGGCTATGGGCTGGGAGAGGCAGTGGGTTACAAATGAGTGGGGAGCCAGCGGGGGCGACGCCAGCAGGGGCGACGATACGGGCGCGGTGGGGATCGAGGAGGAGTAGTG
Organism: Ceriporiopsis andreanae CBS 279.92; assembly: GCA_001969225.1. Classification (NCBI taxonomy): domain Eukaryota; kingdom Fungi; phylum Basidiomycota; class Agaricomycetes; order Polyporales; family Meruliaceae; genus Ceriporiopsis; species Ceriporiopsis andreanae. The sequence goes on along the minus strand of ALYI01003634.1, from coordinate 8,122 downwards.
CTGGCTCGCAGCGCGGGTCCGCAACCGCACTCACCCATGCACGGCCGCACGCATCCGCACCGTGTGCGCTTTTCCCTGCATAGAAGACGCGGCGGGCAGCAGATGATGGGCATCGGTGTACGCGGATCGCGAGGTACGTACACGTCGTTTCGTTCTCACATTTCGAACACGAAGGGGGCGCACACGGCGGAACCCCTCCGTCCAGGCTCGTTTCAACGCCTTTGTCGGCGTGCTGACTCGGCAGATGCAGGTGCCCGTTCGCGTACGCGACTTCTCGTGCGCAAGTCGCCCGCCGTGCGTGTTCTCAGCGCCGGTGCATCGGACACCGCCTGCGCGTGTGCTTTCCGCAGCGCAAGAGAGATGGTACGTGGCGGACAGTGCGCCTTTAGCGGCACACTGACTCGGCAGATGCAGGTACCCGCTGGTGCGCGCGGATTCGCGTACGCGACGTGCCCGCCGTGCATGTTCTCGAGAGCGGTTTATGCCCGGCGTGAACATGCCAGCCCATCTGGCACCATCGCGCTCGCACGGGTGCAGCGCAGCGCATTCGACGCACGTGGTTTCCCTCGTACAGCAGACATGGCAGACAGTGTACATTGGCAGATGCAGCAAATATCGCGAGGTGCGTACTTTGTTCTCATGTTTTGAAATCGACGACGGCGCACATGGCACATGGCGGCACCCCTCCGTGCAAGCTCGTGTCAACTGCCTTGGCGGTGCGCTGACTCGGCAGATCCAGGTGCGCCGTTGCACACTCGGCTTCGTGTATGCGAATCACGTTCTCGAGGTTGGTTTACGACAGGCGCGAACGCGCCGGTGCATTGCGTCGACACGAACAACGGTGACGCGCGGCGCGAGCACGGGGAGGGCAAGGAAGGCGACGCGAGCGGAGTGTCGGCCATGCGGCGACAAGGGGGCGGCGGCGACGTGGTCGAGAGCACGGAGAGGGCGACTTTGCACGACCAGGGAAGAACCATTCGGAGGCCGTGTACCGCGTGCTCGTGACACTAGGAAACATGGTGCACCCTTACTGGTATTGTACTCACACAGCTTCTGACCTGTTAGTTGCCTGTAGTTTTTTGATATGCATGTTTTGCTCAGAGACTGAGATTTGTCGCAAGTTCGTACTCGTCCTGACTGCTCGTTCCGATCACTGTCCCCACCCAACTTTGCCGGAAATTACGACGAGGGCATACAGGTCATAGATTACAAGGACTAGCTACCAAGACTGTGTGTGTTACACTATGGCTAGCCCACCACAAATCTCATTTAAGCTGGTCCGTCATGGCTGAACGACGTGACCTGCGTAGAACTCGTGGCGCTAACTGCGCTTGAAGTCGGCTCTGCGTGATCTGTGGCGGTCGTCAAGCTTGCACTGGCGGTCGACGCTGTAAATGATTTCGATGCCGATGAGGCCCTCCATAAACCAAAACACTTGCGGATGCGCTGGACGCACCAGAACTGGCCGACGACGTCGCTTGTGCAGAGACTGTCGAGCTCGCGATGCTCGAAGACGGCACAGCCTGAGCCTTCGCCAAACACGGGGTTGAGACAGTAGCCCAGCAGCAGGACGCTGCGCCCGCCCGTCTATCTCTTGTGCCACACGATGATTGCGCCGCCATGATGGGCGGGCACGAGAGCGTGAGGAGTGCACAGCGCGTGTTACGAGACCGCCCCACCAGGTACGCGAAGATGTAGATCGAGACACACGTCATTACGCCACTAATGGGTATCGCGCATTGCAGAGTATCCGAAGCTCTGCGTTGGCGGTGAGCATGTGTTCGGGACGGCGAGGATAGCAGAGATAGGCACACCTTGATGGACAGGGAGGCGACGCGGCTACACCGCCGTTGCAGATGTAGATTGCAGTAACAATCGTGTCCATCAGCCACACCTTCCAGTCCCGGACGACTTCGAGCACCTGGAGCGCATATCGTAAGTACGGACATGATCACAACGAGGCAAAATTGGGCACACCTGGGACCACATCACCTTCCGCGTGTCCGCGCCCTTCACGTTCCCGCTTATCCTGTCCACAGAATCGCCCGCTCGCGCTCGTCGAACCACATGTGCGAGCTCCGGGTGCACACAGTACGGATCTGGGGCTTACGTGCTCTCGACAACAACCGTTAGGCGACGACACCGTGGAAGTTTGTGACGATGACTGCCAACATGGAGGAGCACGAGAGCTTTCGCCAGGAGGAAGTGTTGCAGTACCAGCGCGATTGGCAGCACACCGACGAATGTAGCCTCAGTAAGAGGTAGCGGTACTACAAGCAAAGGTCAGTAGGCATGGATGAGAGGATGAAAAGTAATCTGATACTCACGCGGTAGAGTCTCTCTTGGTAGAGAATTATGGCGAATCTGTCGCAGGGATGGCTGTCTCGAGCCCCAGATCGGCGAGCATGCCAGATGGTGGCAGCATTAAACACTGGGATCCAAGTGGATCGACGTTAGCAGGCGTCGAGCATCTACTGACTGCAAACCATACGAGAATGTGAGAACACGTACTCGTGCCAAACAGAAACTTGCGAGAGCTCTTGATTCCTTCTCGAAGAGCAAATATGTCGCAGTTGGTCGTGAGGTGGTATCAATTCAGATGATGAAGGCTGTGGACAAAACACGTCGGGGAGGAAGCGCTCGGTTACTGTCGCCTCTCCTCGCGCGCTCGAAAGCTTGGAACACGACCTCAACAATGACCAGAGCTTGGATCTCTCTGTCGTGACCTCGTGCTGCTAAATCTCTTGCTAATATGTCTATTTGCCTTGTGTAAATGGCTGTCCTTGATTCTCTCACCGACGCGCCTGCAATATCTGCCGATTCCGACAGTTTTTATCCACTCAAACCTCACTGCTACTCCCCGCTGTCTCGACTTCATCGGAGGTCGTGTTCAATGAAGTCCATCACGATAAGGACCCTTGCCCAGTCGTACATCTGTATCAACACGCATCCCACACGCGATGAAAGAGCGGAGGCACGCACTGCGTCAATGTCTCGCCAACGACGACCGCGCGGATGCTACTTAAACACGACTTCGATGATCATGCAAGGTTGACATGGATGGGATAATACGCCAGTGGTACGTGCTCTCGTCTCATCCCAGATCATCAAGCTGAGCGGTCTGTCCTCCACGTATGCAGCCTCGCATGTCTGGCTGGGGAGTCTGGCGATGAGTGGTGACAGCGCTCGCCGTATTTCCTGTGTATTTCCTGTGAGTACAACTCCTCGCCCTCAGGTTTTCGATTATACTTATTTCGATTATACTAACTAGGGACATTGCTATTCTCGCTCGCTTTTCAGATAGGCCCCCGCAAGCCATTCGTCTCGTCAGCTGCTTGCACGCGTGGATAGGGGACATCAAACGTGAGACTAGTAGAGTGGTTGTGCTGTGTTGCAGCTTGATATTGATGCTCTCGTACCCTATAGCTAGATTGTATGCAGCGTCATTCACGCGGGTGTGTACACGTTTCTCGCATCCCGCTTGCCCACTCACAAGACCCACACAGTATATTTCAAGTCATCAGGTCAGATGTCGTGTTTAGATCTATCGAGGGCTCGCCTCGTATACCAAGTTCGCAGCTCGGCCGCCAACTCGCCTGGTCTGTGCCTACATCTCACCTTTGTTGTGTTCCACAATGTTGACCCCAGCGGACTTCTGTCTGTTACGGCCTGCGAGACGAAGCCCGCAGTGTCTTGTGCGCATGTGCAGGGTGCCTTAGTCAAACAGAAGGACGGGTGCGTTCTGTGTGCTTCTCTTCAGTGGAGCGCGAGCTCACGTTGTACTGCAGACTGGGCAATGCTCTCGGTGCACTTCGCACGGACACATCATAGGCTTGGACCGTGGCTTTGGCAGTCGTCCTGTTCGTGATCGACCTCGTCACCCTTCTCCGCGACACCGACAAGACGGTGGCAATTCCCTTGACAATCCTGGCGAGTGCGTGGCTGATGGCATTCGTGAGCATGTTGCTTGTGGCGCTGCTCGACACCAGCGGCCTGTACAAGCCCGCATTGGTGGCCCTCACACTCGTGTGTCTGGCCGCCGTGCGTACTCGTGATCCTGCTGCTCAGCTACTCGACGGCATTTTCCGGGATGTGCTGCACCTCAGGCTCCCGAGCTCAACACATCACGCGCACTGTGGAGATCGTGCTCGCGACGAGGTTCCGGCCGAATGCGAGCGGCGCAACGATGCGAGCCTGAAGATGGGCAACGACGTCGACCTCCTGTTCCTTAGCGGGGGCCACTACGCCATCGACATCCATTGTGTCTGGGCTCACCGGCATGCACAGTCGCCTGCCCTCTCCTGCCCTCTCATCACATGGCCCACCTTGTCCTGCTCGACTCCGTTCTCCCCCTGCACTGCCATCTCCCCTCTCCCTGTGCTTCATCTTCACCATCTCTAGTCCCGTTCCCTTCTCCTGCTCGGTGTGTCGGCCCCAGTGGGCCAGCGCTGGTCGGCGCACTTGGCACCTTGAAGGATTCTTGGACCGTTTCGTACCCTGAGCCATGCCAGGTGGACTCCGATACCGCTGTGGCATCGAACAATGGTGCCCCGAGTAAATCAAACACCTCAGCCCTCGGACATGACGACACAACGACTTCGCAACGATGTGCGCCCGCCCCGACCTCGTCTACCAACCTCTCTCATCTTCTCGGGATATAGATCTCAAGCATGCTCTCGAAGACCTCCGCCGGTCACGCTCCATTTTTGGGGAGATGAAGGGTGCGAAGGATGCACTTGAAAGGAGCTTGGGAAGTATCGAGAAAGCCGGCACGAGCCACACGCGAAGTAGATCCTCACCTCCGCACTCGCCCGTGTCGGGTCCAGCAAGCTTGGCGTCGACGGACGACTCTGCGGGTGCCGTTGTACCTCAGTGTGGTCTGCATCTGGGACTTTGCCCAAGAGGCCCGCCATCCACGTCGCCGAAGAGGCCCGTCCGCTGCTCGCGACCCTCGACTTTGCAGTCAAGCTCACCAAGGCATGCATTATAAGGCGTGTACGAGCTCACGCAGCTGGGTCACGAGCATCTCCCGGAGGGTGTTGAGCGGACGCCGGACGGGGCCCACATCCCGGGCAGCGCATGCGGACCTGGCATTGGTCCTGCATACCGCGCCGATATGCTCGAAATGATGTTTGACGTTTCCTGCGGCACCAGTCCTCGGAGCGCATCGTCAAGGGCAAGGCTGCGGCAGGCAAATTATCTGTACAAGACATGAACCTCACCGCACTGTCGGTCAGGCACGGAATGGTCAGCGAGAAGGCGATTGGTGTGGGCAGGCCGGGGGAAAGTGTGGTGCCCCACCTGCTAATGAGACAGTGTGCAAGTAATGCACGGCCTGTTGCGTCGTGCCAGTTACGACGATATCATCCTCGGACATTCCACGGGCTGGGGCGGTGGACGGAAACTTGCTCGAGGTACTCCAGATACAGGCACACTTAGGTCGGCGGACAGACGTTCTCACCCTTCCTGTATCTAGGCTCTTTGAGGATGTGTTTGAAGTTCGTTGCAAGCCAGCCTTACTTGTCTCAATAGTTTGAAGTTCTCACATTCGTCTCCGTTTCACACTTGGACTCTTCGATACATCGTACGATTACAACCCCCTATTGCATGATTTACATCCATATAGCTCTATTCCTTCATCGATATACCTCCGGCTTTCTTCGTCGTTTCCTGCTCACGCAAATCTTGTTTTCCTTCCGTCTCGGTGTCAAAAATTACGTCCGTGGCAGAACGGTTGATCGGTATGTTAATCTTAGTGCTTGTGCAGTCTGATGGGTATCCTGAATATTCTTCTGCAGATGCCGAAGAAACGACAGGCTCGGGGACGGAACAAGTCTCGGGGGCAGGCACGTGGCCGGGGCCGGGGTCGGGGTGGAGGTCGAGGGCAGCGGGGAAGTCGTGAGGGAGGAGCTCCCGCTCAGCTCCGAAATCGTGATGAAAGAGCACAGCACAGGGCGACCATTCGTGGCAACACCTCAGCGTAAGTGCACACCTGTGGCTCGACCAAACTTAGCATATATGCTCATCATCGTCATATAGTATGGGTGACTCCCAACCTTACACTTATGCACACAGTAGGACATCGTCATCCAGCAGTGGCGGAACACTGCCAATTTTTGGTACGTCAGTGCAGTCGCTTACCAAAGCTAATCTTGCTGAATCTCCCGGCTCCTCAAGATCCTCACTCTCTGCCTTCCTCCTCACCGCCTGATAGCCGCTATGTGAGCGGCACCTCGCTGTTCCTGCCGCCACCTGTGGACCACGCCACATTTTCAGCCTTCTCTTCACCCCAGGCAGCTCATCGCAGCGACACCTATGGAAATATAGCGACTCCGCTTGTGACCACTCCGCAGTGGATGTCACCAGTTCGCGCCCAACACCGTATGTCTGTTTAGCTCATAATTATTCATTTTATTTATGTGCTGGCTCTACACCTACCCAGGATCTCCGGTGATGATCAACAATAACACAAGTCCTCACACGCCGTGGCGTGCATCTTCAAGTTTGAGCAACATGGTCGTCCCAAATGAAGACTTCTCATCGACGTCTGGTAGGTCCTACATATGCCCACTCATAAAATATGTCAATGACTCATCTTGTTTGTTATCAGATGTCAGCCCGAGCCAGTCGCCAGGTGCGACATCTTCCGCCCAGCAGCCGCAGTGCGCCGAGGACATCTTGAGATTCCTGAACATTCCTGGCAGCGAAGATCTCCATCTCTCGCAGTTCAACGGTATGCTCAATGACAACAGTGGTGTCTCATCTGGACAGTTCCATAACATATACTCCCCACCGCTCCAAACTCTGTCTCTACAACACGGCGAGCTCTCTGGTCCAGGCATCTCCGACATTCGCTATACAAATTATTCTACAGAGTCCATGCCTACCGTCTACAATAACACTGCGGTAGACCTGACGTCCTCGGAACCATGTGGCCTGTCCCTTCTTGCAAGCACTGCGGAAGCCGTGGCACAGCCCACCTGTCCCAGCGCACCATCAGGATCAAGTGCTCCAGCAGGACTAGACTTGCAGGCAGGGCCAGAACTAGGGGAGGGGAGTGCGTCTTTAGGTGCTGGTGCTTGCTCAAGCTCACAGCAGGCGCAGGCTCAATCATCGTGGCCTCCGAGCACGCCAGGCATACTGTCTTCACATCCAACACCCCACTCACCGTGGTCGCAGGCAGTGCAGCAGCAAACCGGATCACCAGACTTGCAGGTCAGGACTTTCCATTCTACCGTTTCGAACATGCCAAATTACTCACACTGACGATGCAGGTCTCGCTTCCACCATTGCTACAAGTACCTTGTCAGCAAGTTTTTGCCCAGCAAGTCACGCAGAGTATGCCATCACCGGACTCACAGATATCATTGTGGCCATTATCTGTCTCTCCAACGCAGCAATCTGTGCAGGACAGGTCCTCGTCTGACTGGTCGTTGCGGGAACCAGCTCAGCAAGACATGCCTCAGCAAGCAAGCCAGCACATGTCATGGGCCAACACACTGGTCGCGCCACAGCAAGTCATACAGGGCATGTTGTCGTCTAACTTGCCGGCGATCGTGCAGCAAGCTACTGTATGTTATAACAACCCTCTACAGCCATCAGCTGCTCAGCTATTGTTCTCATTTCAGAACGAGCCCTCTCAGGCACCTCGATCCCAGCAGCAAGGAGGGATTCCACCGGTGCAAAATTCCAGGCCACCGTTTAGGCCTCCAACAGCCCTGTTCCGAGTTGAGCCTGTTCGTCAACCCACCGCACCGTCAGGGTTGTTGGTGCCGGGTGAGTCATTGGTGTCAAACCAGCCCTCGTCGCCGGGCGTCACACCTTCGCCGGGCATCGCATCGTCGTGGGGTGTAGTGTCGTCGCCAGGCGTCGCGTCGTCGCCAGGCGTAGCGTCGTCGCCAGGTGTCTCGTCATCGCCGGGCGTCGCACCGTCCCTGGGTGTCCCATCCTCGTCCGGTGTTACGTCGTCACCAGATGTTGCGTCGTCGTCAGGTATCGCATCGTCGCCAGACATCACACCATCCCTGGGTGTCGCGCCTTCGCCGGGTGTCGCGCCTTCGCCAGGTGTCGCGCCTTCGCCAGGTGTCGCGCCTTCGCCAGGTGTCGCGCCTTCGCCAGGTGT
>ALYI01003633.1:0-42391 GCA_001969225.1 Ceriporiopsis andreanae CBS 279.92 | reverse complement strand
GACGTTTAGAATTGAGCAGCCCTAAAGCGCAACATGGCAAAGGCGCCCGTGTGGCGGAAATTTTTCGTTGATTGATCGCAACATCCGTTCTACCGACGTTCCTTGGAACGACGTCCACGAGCACCTCGCACGAAAGCGAAAGACAAACGCGATGGATGGAAACACAGATCTCTGATTATACTCAAATAAAAGCTAAGTAGTACTCGGACAAGAAAAGACATTCCAAACAGTAACGAAATACAAGGGATTCGTCCGTGTGTATCGATACACTAAGGGGGAGGGTATACGGGGACGAGGGGCGTCGCGATGGCAGAACAGACACAAGGAAGGCGAGATGAATACGACGAAATTAGTAGTGTAAGGAAGAGAGGCATAGGTAACAGCAAAGTAGCGAGGGATGCGCGTGTCGGTCTACGAGACACGACGCCTACTGGCATGCAGCTCAGACGATGGTGAACCTAGAAATGCCATCATGGGTCAGAACTGGTTCATGTGATAGGTCGATTAAACCACTTACGCTTCGCTCCGCCAGTCCTTGCCCTGCGTCCCCGCATCTACGCGGTCCTGTGCCCGATGGATCCAGCCGCCAGGGTGCCCCTTGTCCGGCATGATTGCGCTGTCCCGCTTGCTCACAATCTTGAACTGCGCGTGATGATCCTCCTTCTTCGCCTGCGCGCCGCTCTTCACGCTCTCCGCCTCGTCCTTCTTCCGCTGGAACAACTCCTGCAGCACCTGCGTCCGGCTCTTGTCCTCGCTCGCCGCTGCCTCCGCCATCCGGTCCCGCACGCCCACCAGCTGCCCGTCCACGTACTCGAGCGCCGTGCGCACCGAGTCCGCGATCGCCTTCTGCAGCTGCTTCTTGACGAGGCCCGTCGCGAGGGGCCGCACCGTCTTGTACAAAAAGTCGTGCTTTGAGTCGCGGATCGAGAACTTGAGCGTGTCCACCTTGACGTGTACGTCCTTCACCTTGAACACGCTGCTCTTGTCCTTGTCCGCGCTCGCAACGTGGGCAGTGATGGTCAAGCCATGACCGCCGAGTAGGACGTCCGCGAGACCAGAGTCGGTGAGTTTGGGGATGCCGGTCTTCTTGCTGAAGTAGAACGCGACGTCCTTCATGTCCGCCTGGATCTGGCCGAAGGTGATCGTGAACTCGTGGTGGTGCTCGTCACGGATGGCGTTGTACGGCGAAAACTTGATGAAGTTGTGCGCCTCCATCGATACAAAGTTCGGGAACAGGTTGCGGCCCGAAAGCGCGAGGTTCTCGATAACGATGTCGAGCGCGTCGTCGGTGTACTCGATGCGAGGAATGGGGACGTATCCAATCTACATCGCAACACGGCAGTCAGGCGCTTAGTACGCCCCATGGTGGCGAAGATACACGTACCTGGTCGATAAGACTCGGCAAGATAACTTTGCGGATGTCCATCCACAACTCGGGCTTCCACTTGAGGGCGCCCTCCGAGTCGAACAGGAGGTCGCGCGTGAGACGCGCCCAGTCCTCGCCGAAGCGCGTGTTGAGCGGGTCGTCGCCCATGGCCTTGAACCAGTCCCCGGTGCGGTTGATGAGGTTGTCGAAGTGGCCCTTGTACTTGCCGTCATAGAAGCTGCGGCCGTCCTCGCGGAGCTGGTTAGCCTGGTCGTTGCAGCTGGGCTCGAGTACGAAGCCGGGCTCCAAGAGAACCTGCACATACCGCCGGAGTCAGCAATCGGTCTGCAGGTACGAAGGGCAGACGCGTACCTTGCGCATATACGCGTCAACGCGCTTGAACCAATCGCGCAACTCCTCATCCTTCTGGGCGTCCTCGTAGAGGTCGTGCATCGCGTCACCGATGATGTCCATGCTCATGCCGTTAGCGAACCGCTCAAGAAGCGTACGCAGCTCGTTGGTGGCTGTCTGGAGCGAGTTGTCGGAAGTGAGCGCCTGGTGGGAGTCCTTGCCCTGATTCGCCACGGTGCGGCCGTGCGACGCGTATTCCTCGAGGAAGTCGAGCAGCCATCGAATAGACTCCTGGTAGTCCTTATGCTTCTGGCACTCGACGATCACCTGCACGGACAGTCATGAGCCTACTAGGGGCGCGTCCACGGGCGAGCAGTACGAACCTTCTTTCCGCGGTAGATGAACTGGTCGCGACGCTCTTCAGGGAAGTACTCCTCGCTGAGGAAGTTCTTCGCGCGATCGGCATGCTCGCGGACGCGCTCTTTCTGATCGTTCGCTCGGTCTTTATGTTCCTGCGGGACACGGTTCAAGAGATCGTCCTGTGCAGTAACGCGTCAGTTGGTGAATTCGACGAAGCCTGAGGCAGACGTACGCGTGTATTGCGGATCTTGTCCATGAACCCGTTCTTCTTGGCCTGCGCTTCACCCTCGTCCGCAGGCATGTCGGTTCCGCCGACTGCGTTAGCAGTGTCCTCCTTCTGGTTTTGGAGCTCCTCCTGAGCATATATGCATCAACAACGATGCATGTATGAGACATGCTCGGAAGAACGTACCTGGCCGCGCTGTTGAAGGTCATCTTTCTTCTCCTTGGCCTCCTGCGCGACATCGCCGCCGCTACGGACGGTGCCGTCGCCCTGATGGACCTCGGCGCCAGTGCCAAGCTCCTCGCGTGGATGTTGCTTGACAGTCGCGTCCGTGCCGGGAATGCGGGCTTCAAGCACCTGAGAACAAGTGAGTATGTGAGATCCACCAGCGAACATGACAACGTACCGGAGTCTCATTAGGGCCAGCCATGCGTCCACCTTCAGTATGGAACTGGTCGTTGGGCGCCGTGTCGTCGACGGTGCGCAGGCGCTCCTCGTCGGGACGCGCCTTCTCGGCGACCTTCATGGCGCCGCGCGCGAAGAGGTCGCGCCCGATGACGGAGAAGTCGCTGAGCAGCTTGCGCACCTCCGCGTTCGTGAGAATGAGCGAGAGCAGCGTGCGGAGGTGCGAGACGGCCTGCTGGCCGTCGCTCTTCGCCTTCTCCTTGTCGACGGGCGCGAGCTCGCCGGGGTCCTTCTTCGCCTGGTCGAAGTCCGTGTCGCGCGTGTGCCACACAAAGTTCTGGAAGAGCTCGTCCGCGTTCTTCTCCTTCACCATGAGGCGCGCGGTCTCGATGATGTCGCGCGCGTCGGCGACGAGCTTGCGGCCCTCGGGCGAGAGCTCGGTCTCGGGGACGGGCGAGTGGTTGAGCACGTACTGCAGGGTGTGGTCGATCTGCTCGTTGGACGGCATGCGCGACTCCTTGAAGGCGTTGACGACGCCGTAGAAGCGCAGCTTGCGGTCGACGTCGGCGGCCTGCTTCTGCTTGTCCACGGGCGCGACGACAGAGCCCTTGGCAGGGTTGTCGGAGACGTCTTTGGGCGCGTTAGGCAGGGACATGGCGTGTTGTTTTTGTGAAGATGGGGTGGATAGTGTTTCGTGAAAGTCGTGTGAGGATCGTGGAGGGTGGTTGGAAAGGGAGAGAGTGGCGGGGCAAAGATGGGCAGGGTTGTCTTTATATTCCAACATGCATCCAGGAGCTGCACGCGTACTGCGTCATACTCCCTTGGGTGGAGACGCGTCCCAGCAGTCGATACCATAAATGCTCCACCCACTCCAGCAACATACCCTTTTGGGACGGTCTCCTCAGAGCTCAATCAGAGCTTCACGTTCGCTCTCCTCGCTTTCGCTACAACGCTTCCACGAGACATCTCCCCTACTCCGCTTCCAACAACAGCTGAACATCGCGTCAAATTACGCTCGCCATCAGTATCTGCAGACGTACACGGGGCGCAACTTAGCGTCAGCCCGGGCAACTCCCAGTGAGCTGTGGAACGCTGAGACGACACACCTTCTCGTTATCTTCTTCCGTGCAAGTACGTCGCTATCACCCATAGCCAAGCCCTCCAAACGCCAGTTTGTGGAGCCTCAATGGCGTTGTGGTGCCAGGACCAGCAATTGCAAAACAGAAACGCGTACGCGCGCCTTCGAGGGGAGCGCGTCCTCGTCAGACCACGTGGTCCGGTTCCGGCGTTGTCGCTTGGTAGCCGGGCGCTTCGAACTTGAACTTGTTCTTCAATCTTCCTCTCGTCGCTGGCCCAGTCCTGCCTTCTTGCGCAAATGTGTAGACACGTTGGAAGGAATGAAGTGAGCTCGTTTATTCTGTTTGTGGGTATACTTTACTTCCTGGCTTTCCCGATCTCACCGGGGACGTCCTCGTCACTGCAGGATCGATGTGCACAATGCATACGGTGAGCTCCGCCCCATCCTCTTTTTTGTTCTCAACTCTTGCTGGCGCTTGAGCAAAGCTGGAGAGCTATGTAGCGCCACCGCCATATCCGTCTGCTGTTTCGGGTCCGGCAGTCTCAGTCTGGCCTTTGGATCGCACTCGTGAGCACTATTATGGTCGCGGTTCGCTGTTCGCTGACTTCCATCGTTCATCGATGGATCTTTGCCATTTAGACAGTGGCCATCAATGGGTATTTCCGCCACACATGGACGCCTCCGTCCCCGAGTCAGTCCACCTTCCAGGCCGCCGAGCGTCCGAGTGAGACAGGCACACACAAACACGTCTCCGACTCTCCGCGGACGCGCTCGAAGCCCTTCGAGACCGCTCCGTACGTACGCGACCAAGGCCCTCGGGGACCCCGCCGTCGCGGTCGAGCCACGAGCCAGGTCCGCAAACCGGGTCCGCGACACCGTGCGGCCTCGAAGACCGTGACCGGCGTGACCAGGCCTGTCCCCGACGCGTCGCGTTTCACCCCGCCAGCCGCGTTTCATCCCACCAGCCGCGTTACCCGCGCCTTCGCGCCAGTCGTGGACGGATATGGGCAGCGCAGGCTCTCTCGCGGAGCGCGCCACGACGGCGCGGTTGCCGCTTCATCGCCATCCTGGATTCGCGCTTCATCGCCATCCTGGATTCGCGCGCGATCGATCGACGGGCGTGCGGACGCGCGGCGTGCCTAATCGTCGTGTGCACCGCGGCGCGGGGTGCACGGCATGCGTCGACTCGACGCGGGGTGCTCTGCATGAGGCGACGCAGGATGCCCCGCATGAGTCAACGCGACCCAGCACGACACGCGATGGTATTTACGTTGATGCCGATGGCCGCTTTGGTTATGATTTTTTTAAGTTGATGCTCGCCTTGATTTTGACTATCGCGCTTGTATACGCGTAGGCGGCGAGTCGCCACCGTAACGGTAGTCGCAACACCCATCGACAAAACATACGCATAGCCGCCTAAGCTATCGAGACATGCATATCTTTGCGTACATATCGACATGTGCACGCGCCGCGTTACCTGCAACCATATCGACATATCAGCGTACTCGTCGTGCACACCGCCGGGCCCCGCCAGTTATCGACGCTGGCCTTCGAAACATGTCCTCGTGACCGCGTACAGTACTGAAGCACACTTGGCGTGTAAGTGTTGTCGGGGCGACAGGCAATGTATATGCGCGATCGCTATGCTTTGTGCACGCCTTGGGCGCGGTGGGAGCCTCGGTGCGTATCAGACGATCAGAATACCGGAGTGAATAGATAGTGCGTAGGGGTCTATCGCAGGCTATTGGGAGCGACCGTCACGGTGCGTGCTTATTCAGCCACGGAGGCGACGGTCGGCATCGTCGTCACCTGTGTGGCGCAGCGTGAGCCTGGGAGCGGCACGCGGCGCGTGCGCAGGCACGGCTCGCGTGCCGGGAATGGGTCGGGCTGGACCTGGGGCCGGCGGCGGGCATAGTTTGGCGCGGATTGTGCAAGGTCGTGTGCAGATCCAGCTGCGTAGGCGTGCAGCGTAGTCACGTAGCGCGGCGACACCAAGAATACACGCATGACGGGACACATCCTGCGTACGTTCATGGCGCGAGACCCACAGCCGGCTCGACCGGGGGCGCCCGGCGTGAAGCCAAAATTGAGGGTTCGGCCGAAGCCCGCGCGGGAGCCAATGGGGGCGCGGCGGCACGGCTGAGTCAGCGGGCGGCGGCGAGAGAACAGAAGTCGCGGAGCTCGGCAGCTGCCAGGATCCCCCGCTGACGGGGCGCGGCTGACGAGGGCCTGCACCCTTCTTGTGGAGGAGCAGGAGCCGGGGCATATATACAAGACTGGGCCCAGCATGCCCGAACCAGACGAGAACCCCCAACGACGACGACGACGACGATGGCAGCGACGACGAATGCGGAAGAGCGGCGCTCGGTCGACCCCGCCGTGTCCGCGACGCCTACCCTGAGGGACGAGCCTCTGGAGTCCCCATCGCAATCACGAGCACAAGCGCAAGAGAACGAGAAAGCGAAGAAGCCAGACGCGGACGCGGGCGACGACCCGCGGGTGGACGAGGGCGAGGGCAGCGGGGACGGTGTTCTTATAGTCGACTGGGAAGGCCCAGACGACCCGCAGAATCCGCGCAAGTGAGTAGCTCGGTGTCGTCATGGGGCTTGGCGGCGCAAGTCAGGGCGGATGTGTCGTAGTGCGCACCGTCCGTCGCGCCCTTCGCGGTGGGCGCGCGGCGGTCCCTGTGTACGCGCGTGCCCGACTCGGAGTGCCCTCGCGTCCCTACCCGTGACTTATCCATGCTAACCCTTCCCTCGCACTTAGCTGGACGTTCAAACGAAAATGGGCCGCGACCGCGATCGTCTCCGCCTTCACCTTCATCTCCCCCGTCTCCTCCTCCATGATCGCCCCCGCGTCCGACAAGCTCGCCCAGCAGTTCGGGATCACGAATACGGCCGTGATCGCGCTTACGACGAGTGTGTTTGTGCTCGCTTATGGTGAGCGTTATTATTTTATGTTGGTGGGAAGAGGTGTACTGATGTGGGAGTGAAGCGTTTGGACCGCTGTTTCTGGGCCCGCTGAGTGAGATATATGGACGCTCGAGGGTGCTGCAGGCGGCGAATATGTGGTACCTCGGTGCGTCCCGCGTCTCTCCAGTCGTCGCTAATACTAGCAGCTAAACGATAACGTGTGGCGTTGGTAGCATGGAACCTCGGCTGCGGCTTCGCGCAAAATAAAGGCCAGCTCATCGCCTTCCGGTTCTTGGCTGGGCTGGGCGGGAGCGCGCCGCTGTCGGTGAGTGCTGCTATTCTTATTTCTGTTTCTGGTTTTTGCGCCGCGTTTATTTTGGAGTGTCTGCGCCGAGTCGTATTGGGAGTGGCGCTCCGTGTTCGCATCCGTGTTGTGGTGCCCTTGGTCGCGCCCGTCCTCGGTTTATCGTCTGTCGCGCGCGTCGTTATTCTTGCGCTCGCCGTATTCTTGTGTTTTTTACAACTGATGCTAAGACCTCCCGCCCGCAGATCGGCGGCGGCGTCCTCGGCGACTGCTGGCGCCCCGAGGAGCGCGGCAAGGCCGTCGCGCTGTACTCGCTCGCGCCGCTCCTCGGCCCCGTCGTCGGCCCCGTCGCGGGCGCGTGGATCGCGGAGAAGAGCACGTGGCGGTGGGTGGTGAGTGCCCCTCGCGAGGGTTTGTTTTGGATGTTCAAGGGGAGAGGGCTGATGATGGTGGTATTGTGTGTGGGGGAGAGCAGTTTTGGTCGACGACGATCGTGGACGGGGTCATTCAGGTGTTGGGCGTGTTTTTCTTGCAAGAGAGTGCGTGACTGCCTTGATTTTTCCATGTTTTCACTATTGACAAACGAACGCAGCGTTCGCCCCGCTCCTGCTCGAGCGCAAAGCCTCCGCACTCCGGAAAGAGCTCCTCTCAACGAATCAAGACCCACGATCGGCGGCGCAAGACCCAGAAAAAGGCGCACCGGGACTAGAAAAACCCGGGATGAATGGCGGCTACCGCGAGATCCGCACGCGCTTCGACAACAGCGACCGCACGTGGCAGCAGATCTGCGCGCGCGCGCTCGTGCGCCCGTTCAAGCTCTTCTACTGCGAGCCGATCGTGCAGCTCCTCGGCGTGTATATGGCGTTTGTGTATGGGGTGTTGTACCGTGCGTCCTCCCTTTATCTTACTCCCCGTCTCCTCTTCAACGCTGACACAACGCTCGCGCATTGTGTGCCAATTTGGACGGCCAGTGTTCCTGACGACGCTGCCGGGCATCTTCGAGGGCGTGTACGGCGAGCGCGTCGGCGTCGCGGGGCTCAACTACTTCGCGCTCGGCATCGGCCTGACGGGCGCGTCGCAGCTCAACGCGAACTGCATGGACAGGGTGTATGTCCATTTTACGAGGCGGAATGGCGGGAAGGGCAGGCCGGAGTATCGGCTGCCGTCGATGGTCCCCGGGACGATTTTGTTGCCGATAGGCTTGTTTATTACGGGCTGGACGGCCGAGGCGCATACGCATTGGATCGCGCCCGATATCGTACGCTCCTTTGCCTTTTATCTTTAACTTGACTTCCACCGCTAACGCTCCGCGCAGGGCATCGCGCTCGTCGGCGCGGGCATCATCCTCAACTTCCAGGCCATCCAGACATACGTCATCGACGCGTTCACATTGCACGCCGCGTCCGCCCTGGCCGCGGTGACCTTTCTGCGGAGCTGTGCGGGCTTTGGCTTCCCGCTGTTTGCGCCGACGATGTACGACGCGCTGGGGTATGGGAAGGGCGATACGATACTGGCGTGTGTGGCGGTCGTGGTGGGGTGTCCTGCGTGAGTCGCTGCGTTTTGGCCGTGATGATGCAAGGAGCGTACACTGACGTGTGTGTTGAATTTTGATGTAGGCCGTGGATATTTTGGCATTATGGCGAGCGCATTCGGAAGGCGAGCCGGTATGCGCGGTCGTGATGCCATCGATGCTCGCTGCTCTGGTCCTGCCCCGCTTTTCGTCGCTCGTCGTCGCTTTTGCTATCGTTGCGCTGCCAACCTGCATTTTCCTGACTCCTGACTTTGCGCCCATCGCGTCCATTAATAGTGACGCTCTACCCATCATCTCGTCATCCATCATCATCCATCATCACGCTCTCGGACTCACCACTTGCATTTTGCATTATGCCCATACTAGAAGCACGTAGATTTACTACGCTACACGATCAATCACGCACGTCCCGTTGTATTACTTTACCCTTGCAGTCGCATAGATACACGCGCTGTATATGTGGCGCACGATGCTAATATCCATGATTACGATTCGTGAACGAATGTGTGTCCGATTTCGAGGTGGCAATCCACTTGCTGGAACTAGCTGAGCCGAGCGGTGGGGCTGGTCAGAACTATACCTTTTGCACGCTGCGGTGTTTGTCGAACATTTGCGACGCTCATTGTCGGAATTCGCAATCTGCATTACAGGCTCGGTCGAAGCGCCCGGACCAGTAAGCGCGTCGTGTTACGTCACTGTCACGCCGTCTCTTGACCACGTACCACGACATGCCTCTCCTCAACTTGCACCCTGAAAGTCCTGCCACCAGGTTCACGGAGCGGCCACGCGATCTTTTCATGGCCTCGATTGTTCGCACCCTTCCGGCCTCATGTGCGTCGTCATCGGCTAGCCCATCGGCGTTGGACATGCCCCGGACGACGGAATGTTGTTCCTGAACAGGACGGAACGAATAGCTGGCGATGGCAGTACTGACTGTGCCTGCAGGGTTGAAAGCGCAACATCACCGAGAGGTGAGTTACATATTGCCTAGTAGCATGCTCATACAAAGTAGATCAGCACGTAGATCACAAACGTTCCACTCCTACACGCTTACCCCATCGCCACCATATTCATTCCCCGTTGTATTCATTTTGCCATTCCAGTCGAAGGGAAGTCGGCCGTGCCCCGTATGAGGCGCATGGTGCTAATAAGCATGACACTGATGAACGAACAAAGCGTTTTTGGTTCAAGGTCGTTGTTTGCGGCGAATCTGATACTGCTGACACGCGTGGTGTGAAGAATCGGAAAATGACTGGTGCACGAATCGAACATCCTCGCGCCCGTGAACGGAGTGTCAGTGTCACAGACCTGACGCAAAGCGCGCGGTGACAAGTAGGCGCGTCTGGTCACGTCACTGTCACCTTGTTTCTTGACACGTACCACGACATGCCTCTCCTCGAGCCCGTCGAAATCTTCGAAGTCTTGCTACCAGGTGCACGAAGCGGCCACGATAATTCGTTTTTGCCTCAACTGCGTCGACATCGGCCTTCCCATGAGGCGCTAGAGTCCAAGAGGTGATTTTGTTTTCCACCTAGCGATGGTCCTTTCAGCAATCACACCAACTCGATCACCCAAATAGCTGGATGATACTTAGATGCCCAAGTGGGTCAATTTAGCAGACAACGCGGTATACCGCGTCGTTGACGGACTCTATGCTGCAGGCTTGGCTAGTTCGCTCAGACGAGGTATGTGACATTATTTGACTCGAAAATCGTATGGGTCAGCCTGACATAGTAGACGAGGGCTGTCTTTGAGCCACAAAATCGCCTCTGAGCGGCTATGGCAAGCTGGTAGTATGTTGTTGAAGGGTATATGATGCCCGGGGCGCCACAACGGGTCACTTCCTGGGCCATGCCACGACGTGAGGCGAGGACTTATCGGATGCCTCTATAGTGAGTATTTCGTCTACCCAAAGTTGACTGTCGAGGAAAGAATGTTCCGCCTTGTACGTCGTCGGGCGTCGCAGTCGCGAAACTGAACGAATGATTGTCTAACCCTTGAGCTGGACTATGACAACTGTCATTGACAATTTCACCGCATCTTCAGGTCCTAATCGTATAAGAGAGCGGCATGCACTCTAATTTAAAAAGTATTCCCTCAAACATTGTTCTAGAGCCAATCCGAAGAAGATGTCGCAATCATCCGAGCAGACCGTTGTCGCCGAACTTTCAGCACTGTACGTCGACGTCATCAAAATATTTCGAAAGACTGACCACGGATTATATTTTCAGCAAAGATAACAACTACGCTTGTTACTCCATCCTCGGTACGTGGCTTGGATAATGAGCCAACTTTTCGATGCAAACACCTCATAAATGATAGCGCTCGTCTTGTACGAGTATTTGTTGACAATGGAGGACGAGTGGACAGTTCTTTTTCAGCGGAAATGGACAGGCTCGACTGTACTGTTCATCGTGAACCGCCATCTCACGGTGCTAACGGTCGTTGTCTATGTTATCCCATTCACCGCTCAGGTGAGTTCTGTCGTGACGATAGGCTGTATTTATCCTCACACATATTCAGACGTGAGTCATCTTCTGCTCGCGGGATTGCAATCTGATGAGCATGTCTTGCAGCTGCCATAGTCTTTGGATTCCCTTTGTGATCGCGGAGCTTCTCCCCTTTGTGGTTGCTGCAGGTTCGGTTGACAATTTGACAATATCTAGCGAAGCTTACATTTTTTAGCCTTTTCTTCGTTGAGGACCTACGCTCTATCTGGGAGAAATTTGGTACTTAGCGGAATCGTGGCTCTCCTGAGCCTAGTACCCCTTGCTACCAACGCTGTAAGCTATTTCCCCGACCATGATTGCTCGGGTACTTGCTAATCACTGTGGTGTGAATTCAAGTTCAACAGCAGTCAAAGCACTGTCGTCTTTACCGACGATTCACTCTTCGGGCCATTATGTTCATCTATGACCACCATACCCGCATCCTATGTGAATATGTGAGTATCGCACACGGCCCATTTCTTTTGCGCTTTGATTTCGGTATCGCTCAATATTATCGCACAGATGTAAGATAGCGTATAGCACTTACACACGGCTTCTAACGCATGATACAGTCTTGATCACTACTCGCCTCTCCGTGATCGCTGCTGACATTGTGGTCCTGGCGGTCACTTGGTCCAATACGCTGTGGCGTATACACCGGATGGGGTGGGCTTCAGCCGGAGGGGGCGTGGGCTCGGTTATCCTACGAGACGGTAAGAACTTCTTGAAGTGTCTGGGATGCAAAATATACAATGCTCATCGTCTCGCTGTAGGCAGTCTATATTTTATGTAAGACCCCGCAAGGCAACCAGAATCTGGCACTGTCTTGAATCTGATTATGTTCGCATAGAGCACTCTCGGCTTCTAATATTGCACAGCTACTTGCCTCTGTCCTGGTCGGTATCAGGTGTTTCACTGAAGTCGAATCATTGACATATCTGTCGCCTTAGGAGAGCGATATCACCTTCGCTAATAACCTATTTGGTACGATCAACCCAGTGTGCGCGCAATCCTCTCTTTTTCGTGTCTCCACATTGATCTCAGATAGTGTGCAAGCCATCCTCGTCTCGCGGTTCTTGATTAACCTACGGCGCGCTCAAGAGAAGACCACCCGCATGAGATCTAACTTGCAGCTGCCAACCATCCCAACGCTTGTTAGCGATATGGGAGGCGAGCTCGATCACGGTCCTCGCGCGGACGAGGAAGACGAAGAGCCTGATGGTCTAAATATAGAACAGAATTCGACGACCGCTGGGCCCTCGCGCGACGCTCGACATGGGCAGGATGACGGCATTCAGGAGGTTCGTTGCTCTTATGGATGCGCATCATCGAGAACTCTACGAGATTGATCACGGCCTTTCAGGTCCCGCGCGACATAGTCGTATGAATTCACGCTCGTCTCAAACGCAGGGATGACTTTCCAGCACCCGTAGTCGACAAATCCTGCCCTTGACCACAACGCGCCACGTTTTTTATTGTGCCTGTATTTATTTGCTAACCTGCCACGATTTTCTATCTCTGAATCTTACTTCCCGTTTTTCATTCTGGTCTATGCCTTCCCAGCCGCACTTTCAGAGGCCAACCTGAACACTCGGCGCCAGAGAGTAACACTTTTCTAGCTCTAAGTGCGTTGGGTGGCGACACGCCCTTGTTGGATAGTCGCCGCGCTTGAGGCTTGATTGGTGACGCTGTTCTTGCATATGCATATTGACTCATCAGGGGTCCGACGATTGCAGCCTAGGGTACGTTTCTGATCGTTTGTGACCTCGTGAAGAAGCTCACTGTTTTACTCGTACTGTAGGGCCTAGGCCGTCGGGTTCACAATTAACAGCGAACAGGCGGTCCGTGTCCTAGTACTCCCCGATCCGCACAGCGGCCCATCAGGTGCCTCGCTCATTATGTGTTTTTTTTTTGGGGGTTTTTAGATTCCTTGCTAGTAGTGCAGGTACAAAGTTTCGCTTTCTCCGTGCAATATGCGGAAGATGCGCCGGGGATTATTAGCGATGGCCGTTGTCGCAGTCCACCGGCAACGACTATTATGGAATTGTTCGTGACAATGTGGCGTTCATCGCTGGAGGTGTGTGAGCGAAACTCAAGAGGATTACGGAGGCGGCGACCTATTGCCGTTGAAGCCATGAAGCCGATACATGATGCGTGCCAACGTGACGCACGCCGCTGTCAAGGTTGCACGACGCTGACTTTTTCAGGAATTACCTTCAGCGCGCGCTCAAATTGGCTTGACGATGCCACTCAGCAAACCGAACAACAAGTGATATGGGTAACATAGGCTTCCGGCCACACAGAATTCGTGCCACGGGAATCGCAAATTGCGGATAATGCTGACTGATGCGCCCGACTGCAGAAAACGTATAAAGCGAGGTCATCCCTACTGACCTGTCCTCAGACAACGACGACCTTATACTCACTCCATACTAGCCTCTCTCGTACATAGCCATGTTCTTCCAACGCATTGTGAGCCATATGATCTTGTTTTTGACCGCTCAGGGTAGCTGACGAATATTCCTTCAGCACCTTACTGCCTTCGTGCTCTGTGCTGCCGCTGCGGCCCCCGTCTTCGCACAGAGTGAGACCTGCTTCCCGCCCGGCGTCACGGGGGACTGCCAGAGTTTAATCAGTACATTCTGCTCTTCGATTGGGCCTATCGAGGTTAGAGAATTGCTGCTATTAAGCACGAGGGGAAATGTGATTGCTGACGTCCAACATCAAGGTCGCCGCACAGGACGCGGTCTCCCGCTGTTTCAACGCTGATGGGTTTATCTGTATGTTCCTCCATACCAAGCTCGTCATGTCACTCATGTCATCCACGCACTCGCAGGCTCGTTCGGCGCATGGAACCATCTCGCCCCGTCTGGCACCTCTGAAATGCCCACTGTCGCGCATTGCGAGACGGTCCTCAACGATGTCGAGACAAACTGCTCGGCCGGCTCCGTGAGTACCATCCTTCTTGTATCTCATCACCTGCCGTCTCATTTGTTTGTCTCATGCGTACATCCATAGGGCGGCTTTGGCAATGTCCAATTCGGCACTTTCATCTTCTCGGTTGCTCCTAACACTGGTAACTGCAGCGCCCCGGGAACTTCGTGACCGCATCTTGCAAGCTGCAACTTCAGCAGATGGAGAGATTCGAGGACGACTGGCGCGATTTTTGACAGAACTAGTACCGGACGGCATCGTGCATGTATGTTTTGCAATCAGGAATGGAATTATGCTTGACATGCTTGTTTGCATGAGTGAAATCATAATACTCGCTAGGGTATAATGCGAAATTTTAGACAACGATGACGCAGCCATCCGTGTAAAAGCAAAGTTTGGAGTGAGCCCAGAGCATATTAGTCACAACTTAGAACCAAGACGAAACCCAGCCACCAACGTCCTGCGCGACAGAAACGGCACCAGTCCCAATGTTTTCCACCGTCGAGAATGCGTCCTTGCCAATATTCTCGACCGCCGACACAGCGTCGCGCCCGAAATCCTCAACTGCGCCGCCGACCGCGACCGCTGTCCCGACAACCGCGCCCGCCGCTTCCGTTGCAGTGGACTCGATGCCGCGCCCCACGTCGCCGACGAACTCGTCGACATCCTTGCCCGCCTGGGTCAGCGCGCGGTCGACATCCTTCGCGGTCTCCTCCACGCCGCGGCCAATGTCCTGCACTGTACCCACGACCGCGGTCGCGGCGGTGTCGAGGCCTTCGCCGACGGCCTTGCCTGCGTTGCCGATTGCATCGACAGCGTCTTTGCCCGTCTCGAAGGCGAGCCCGAGCCCCTCGTCGAGCGTAGACAAGACAGCATGCGTCGCCTGCGCGAACACGCTTGTGCTGTCGGCGGGCGCAGCGGGAAGTGTTCGCTTCACGTGGTTTTTTACATTCTCCTGTTGTCCAGATGAATCATGGATCAGCGCCATTGATCGTAGGAGAGAATGGAGCGGGGATATACCTTTGTCAAGACGCGCAGAAATTCTGCGCGCTTGGCGTCGGTCAATTTGTTGACCCAATTTTCCATACAGTCTTTCATGTTCTTCTGGATGTTGCTGCGGCCGGTGGCAAAGTAAGGATGGTGGAACGTCTCGAGGATCTGGTGCGAAGCCAGCTACTTCGTCAAACAGCGGAGCGAAATTGAGAGAGCGAGCGTACCTCGTCGATCTTGCGGTTCCACACTCCTTCGTCGTCCGTCGACCATGCCTCCACGACGCGCGTGACGCACTCGCGGACGACAACCTGGGCAACCTTGCCCGCGGGCTCGTTGAGCATGTCGTCGAAGTGGTCCTTCGCGATGTCGCTGTGCGTCGGATTGTCGAAGGTAGAGCCAGGTGCGTATATCTGATAACTCTTATGAGCTCGCGCATTCACGGGAGAGGTGTGGCGCGTACCTGGGCGTTCAGCGTGGCATCAGAGAGCGCTGCGCTCTGGTTCTGCATGTGAGCGTGAATTTGGTCGAAGATAGGCTGTGAAGGAGAGATGTTGAGCTTTGTGCCGATCAAAACACAGATAGTACAGCGGCGACTCACCGCCGCGACGCTCGAAATCATCAACCACACAATATTGCGTAGCTGCTCTTCGAGCGCTTTCATCGCGTCCTTGAGGCCGACTGTCTCCAGCATGTTCTCGATGTCCTTCAGAGCCTCTTCCCACCATTCAAGCACGGTCCACACGAAGTCCAAGCGGTCCTTCGTGTCGTGCACGATGCCCGATGGGTGGCTATCGAACTGCGCCGCCTGTGCCTGGAATGTCCCAGCTTGCGCGGCAGCCTTGCCTGCCTTGGGGTCGCTCGATATTGCGAGCTTCGCGAGGCTGCCTGCGAGCGAATATTTCTTGGCCTTGATGCGCTCGGTCTTGCCGCGGAATTCAGCGACGCCGGCGGATACGATGTGACTGGCAGGAAACAGCGTGAGTTACGTGGGTGGAACAAAAGAGAACAGCGGACATACTCCTGGCACTCGCCGAGAATGGACTGGATCATGTCGGCGGAGCCGAAAGTACCAGTGACCAGGGGCGAAACTTGTTGTCCATCGGGTGCGGTGATGAGTGCTGTAGAGATAAATGTCAGTAAAGAACAGATTGCGCGTGTGATAGCGGGACGATGGCTCACCGTTGTCGCCCACATGGCAGAACACCTCGTCCTTGCCCATCTTCTTCAGGGTGAGCTCGCACCAATTACTATGTGCGAGCAGGTCCTCGAGAGTGTGCAGCGCGCCGCCCAGAAGGCGATATGCCTCGTGCATGGCCGCGTTGTCCTGAAGATTCGCCTCGCGCGCCTTTCGGATACACTCGAGAAGTGTACGCTTCACGTATTTGGCGGAGGTGTCGTACGACTGGCCATCGCGCGCAATGTAGTTCTGCAAGCAAAATGGAGAGAATTCGTCAGGGGTCATGGCATTGAAGAGAAGGTAGTCAACACACCTTCATTCCCGTCGCGGGGTCGATCTTGAGCTCTTCCGAGTTGTCGTCGATAGCGCTACGCAGTCCAGCATGGTATTTCTGGGGATCCTCGCCGTCCCCGTAGCCCCTGTCGGCGGACGTTATTTGTACCAAGCACAGCGGGAAAAAAATGACGCATACCTTGGGTTGTCAATGTGCTGAACGGGAAGGTAGACACCAAGACGGTCACCCGTAACGAGGAATTCCTTGGTCATATATCCAAAGCTCTGTCATAAAAATCATGAGAGGAGGTTTTCATTGCGTGCTGTAATTTGGGCCAGAAAACCATACCATGAACGATAGGATCTGAACGATGAAGAGCAAGTTCTCCTGTGAACCGTCTGCAACTTTGAAACCTTTGATGTCCATAAGCTGAGAGTAATCGCGGAGCCAGTTCCCCTATATCTCAAGGATCAACGCCTGCAAGCGGAAAGGTATAGGCAAGTGCAAGAGAGGACGTACGAAGTAAATACGCCTGACGTCCTCCTTAGTGAAGACCGCGCCGGCGCCTACGATAGCCACCTTCGCGAGTCCTTTGATTGTGTCCGCAAGGTCTGCAGGAAGTAATCGTCAGGCGAGTCGCACATTTTAAGGTTCGTTACAGTCTTACCACCATGGCGGAATGCGATATCTACCAAGCAGATGAGTACACAGTCGTTGAACGAGGCAAACGGATTTACCGTTGAGATAGCCGGCGTCCGGGACGTTGCCGGCGCCGAAGGCGTATGCGCCGTTTGAGAGAACAGCAAGTACTGCGATGCAAAGGAGGAGGTTCGTTGCCGAAAGCATTTTTGCAAGGACTCGATGGGTAAGAGGGAACTTGAGTTGATTGGAAAGTCTTGTCGACAACAGCGAGCCATTTATACGATCCACTTCAGGCACCCCCTGCTCGCCAGCGCAACCCAACATCGTGCTCCGTATGTCGCCATCGTCGGACGCGTTCCTCGCCGTGGCCCAATTCAGCCAAAATATTGAAAGACTCCCGAGACACTGGCAGGCGTGGGCCAGGGCGACGTAGACAAGTTGTTCACTGTTCCTGACGTTCTCGGGACCTGATCGTAGAAAACAAGGTAAAGTCGCTTTCGACTTTGAAAATTGGACAATAACACATACCAGTCCTATCGTCGGCAGGTACCTTCACCGACGGATCAGGCACGCGATCCAAGTTTCGCGGAGGACGTGCTGTCAAGTTCTGTCGCTAAATGATAGGCATTGCGCGGGAATGCAGATCGACCGGCGCGAGGGACAATCAGGTGGTATGCTGTGGACTGTCACCCTTCAAGAAGACAGATGTCCAACTCTTCGTATCCTGTAAATCTGCGCTCGCGGCTTCGGTATAGGATTGCTGTTTTGCGCGAGTCATGGAGCATAGGCGCAGTGTCCTTGTGCAGACTCGGAATAGCCTTCTCTGAGCGTGTTCGCCGTCACCCAAGACGGCGAGTCGGTAAGTCATAAAAGCAGATCATGGTCGCGGTTTCGGGTCAAGTTTGCAATGGGCGTCCATGGCGAGACCCCGCGTACCGTGCAGCAAAAAGCTGCCGGGAAACCGGACCGGTACCTACCGCCGTCCTTGCTAACAACCGCCATCCTCCATCGTATTGAGCATGATTATTTCGCACCTCACGCGAGACCATGGCCAAGTCTCACTGCATGCTAATTGACGTGAGTTTGAGACGACGTATCAGACCCTCTGGAGTTTGAAGCGTTAACTTTTTGGCTCGTTAGGATTCGTGAGGTGCTCGTTCGAAGTTACAACGTCATTCGAAGCCTACTGCTTCCCCCCACCGATGTACAACGATGCTATTGTATCGCCGCCGAATATACTGCTGGGTTGTTGCACCTTTTGAGCGCGACCAAACTAGAGCCCTAGACGTGTATTGGGCTGGCCCCGAAGTGTCGACGCGCTCCAACAATGGCGGGCTTTTCGAGGATCGATCATGTCTTATCAGAGTAAGTCCTGTCGATTTCTCACCGGTGTCAGACTTTCTTTCTACTTGAGTTCTCCATTCTTCCGGAAATCGAGGCGGTAACAACGAAATCCATGCAGACTCGGCGTTACCGTGATGTAGACCCTCCTACCATGAGGTCGGTCCCGCACGATACAGCTTATAGACGGGGACTGTACGTCGAAGCGAACAAGAGGATAGATTGCGGATGGAGAGAGCTCAAAGGGCATGGTGTCCGAACATTGATCAAACTCGCCTGTGCTCGCACAGCTACAACTGCCCACAGAACTTTGTGTGACTGCTATATAATAGCCTTCTATGCTACCGTTACAGGCCGAAGCCCCTTTGAAACGTGCGTTGGACTTGGCTTTCACACTCACGCTGCTTTCTCGTTCAAATATGGCACAAGAGACACCCCCCGGTCTCGATCTGACAGCCCTGTGAGTCCCTCGAGCTTGTACCAACACCCAGTGTACACGCATACACCTCATACACCTCACAGGATATCCTCAAGACGAATCAATATTGCTTCGACGGGTACTACCTCGTCCCTTTTCGAGCACCCGATCCAGGCTGACCGTGACGCTTCAGCTCTGGCGCTTTATGAGTGCGCCATCACCATCGATCAAGACTGCTCTCTTGTATGGAAACGAAGCTGGACGGCGACGACGTGGCTGCTCGTAGCGAGTCGCTACTTCATGTTGTTCACTGCTGTCCTGCAGATCACACCGTATACTGCGCAGGTGAGTCTCATTCGCTCCGAGCCGTTCGCGTAGGATCGCTCACAATAGACAGACGTGCGTGTTCTTCCATTTAGAGTCATCGTTTGCTTGATAGGTTGGCTGAATCACTTCTTGCGTAGGTGCCGTGGGGCAAACGTCGTGCTCGAAGTTGTCTCCCTGCTACCGTATCTCACAGCCGGACGTGCGTGCCTGGATATTGATTGTCGCGGACAGCCTCATATCCTTCTTTCAGTCTTTTCAGCACTTCGGCTGTACGCGCTTTGCGCACATGACTATCGCATCCCTTGCTTCGTTCTATCCTTAAGCTTGGTACCAATTGCCATAAACGGGGTGAGTGAACTTAGCACTGTCGACGCATTGCCATACTAATATCTGTGCGGTAGTACTTGCTCAGCCAGCACTCGGTCTATGTTGGTCGCGCATGCTTCGATTACTCGGATCTTCCAGTCTCGGTACGAGTATTTATATAGCGACTATTATGATGATGTTAAGCGTGCATTTCTGTGAAGCTGGCTGGTGAAATTAGCCGTAGGCCTTTCTCGACAATGCACGGAACAATACTCATTACATTTGTAGTCAGCCTTCCAGTACACCTTTCGCAGCTCGCCGCCAACTCTATCGCTCTCGCCGTGATATGGAAGGACACTTTTCACCAAGTGAAGGCAGTACGACAAGCCGGTAAGAGCGTCACCGTCAGTGAAGCGGTCCTTCTAGACGGTAAGTTCGTCCATGGGCCCTCTACTGTATACATTTAGCTGACCTTATAGACAGGAAGTATGTATTTCTTGTAAGGTCTCAGCCTTTCCGACTCGTGTTTCTTGCTGACTGCGACCAGCGCTATCCTCCTCATGCACAGTTTACTCCTGGTGTCCGGGCTCATTGTCTGTGCCCTTGTTGTCATCGATGGCACGGCGCTGTGCTCACAGTGTTCATATAGCCGGTGCTATCGCTAATTGATCCCTTTGGACCGTTCGTCGACATGTAAGCCTTGATGCCATCGGACTCCTGCTGGAGCCTGATTACTAAACCGCAGCTTACAACCGATACTTTTGTCGCGGCTCATCAACAGCCTCCGACGCGCGAACGACGTGAAGACCGCGAAAGATACACAATCTGGGTTGCAGCAGAGTTTCTTCGATCTCACTATCGAGCCCCTTCAGTTCCGCTCCCCACAGGACGCGCACGGAACTGAGAGCGTGAGCGATGGAGGTGCTAAGGAACATACATTTGTGGAAGACACCGGAGAAATACAGGAGGTGCGCGCTGGACACGTTGCGGAGTGTCGTTCCTAACCGACGATCAGATATCCCGAGGCGCTACATGTTGAGCACTGCAAATGGCTGCTCACAAGCCGATCTGGAAGTTGCCCGCTCTGTGCTTCGTATCGTGTATCCTCGTGTATCCCCATTCTGAGCGGCATGCATGGACCTGCGAGAGTCGATGGAATATGACCTCGGCGCGTCGATGACGGAGCCAGTAGACGTGATCTAGTCATTTCATCTTTCATTATTGTACAATTTTTATGTCACGATCACACACGTAGTGCGCCAGCATGCAGCTCCCAATCCTGCAAGTGCAAGATGATTACAGCTCGACTACGAGTTTACCCGTGCGCGAGGTCATCGGGAAATATGATCGTATCACAGCCTCCGTGCGAGCAAGCCCTTTCGTGTCCTGGAGCTCTTCATCGATGGCGGCGAATAGCACAACCTTGCCCAGCTGCTCGAATGCGGTCAGTACTCTGTCGATCCTTGAAACGTACCACTGAGCCTCAGGGTCCCAGGCGAAGACTAGACTGAAGTCATACAGCTCCGTGAACGTCCCGCCTTGAAGAACCAGGTTGAAGTCCAGCACCTGCTTGAACGTGGTGTTGGACATGCCAAGGAGGATAGCGTATATGGCGACCCATTGGGCAGAGATCTCCTCGAGCGCCGGCCCCAGGAGGCAGGCAGAGACCGATAACCGTATCGTCAATGACTTGAGCTTCTTGCACTTCGCGATGGCGGTAACAACGCGCTCCATATTTCCCGGGATATCTGTTCCAAATATTTAGTCACGCCACAGCAAGCCGTGCTCGGATACGTACCAGTAAGTTCGCCGCGGGGGTCGTAGATGCTCTCTTCATCAACCGGAATATCCAATACGAGCTCCTCTAGAGTACCGGACAGTCTCGTAATCACCCAAGCCAGAAGGTTGACATTGTTCCAGGCCGATGGCCCCCACGTGCACGAGAGGCGGGCCAGCGGCATCGATGCAGCGGCTATTTGTGCGTAAATTGACCACACAAACGGACTCAGGCCGTAAGGTGCGACCATCGTGGTGAGCGTGTGCGGGCAAGCTGCGATGAGTCTGGCGGACAAGCATATCTGATCAGTCTTGGGATGGAGCAGACCCGTCTGTCTGCCGAGGCCGAAGTCGTCGGCGAAGTACACATCGACAATACGCAGTACGCGGAGATTCCGCGGCCACGCCACCGTTATCGTTTCCTGTGTCAGGCGTTTGCGCCTCCGCCAGCCGGCCACAAAGCTAGCCTTGAACAGCGCAGTCGCTTTGGGGCCCTTCGGGTGAGGATGTATATCAGGGCGAGGAATGTGCAGAATATCCAACGACGTTAGCATAGGAAGGAGGGTGAGGATCCTCATGATAGTGTCTTCGTCGGGCTGGTTCAGCGCGTCCCATCCGTAGGGGCGACCGTCGATGCAGAGCTCCTTCACGATGTCCCTGACAGCGTGGTTTCGAGAAATGAGCTTGAGAAAGAGGATGAATCTGTTGCGCGCCGGATTGGGGGCCATTCTCCAGCATACGCGCGCCGGGTGGAGATGAAACTTGCGAAACTTCCGCCTACGGATGTGGCACGCCCACTTGTGGCACGCGAGCGCACAGGCTGCCATAGCACAGTGATCTTCCCAGACATTTGGGTGAAGGTTTTCGAGGATGATGTCGAGTACCTTGAGTGAGACGCGTGGCTTCTGGTGAAATGGCCGCGAGGGGAGTGGCGGAAGTTGGGACGGCGTTGTGCTTGATTCCACATAGTACTCTGGGAACAAAAGACGGGTAAAAGATGTATGCTCTCGCGGCCATGAAGAAAGAGCTTGCTGCGAGCCGGCATGACCAAGAGTGGGAGTCGACATGTCGAGATGGTTGGCGGTTGTGCGCAAGGGTATAGGCGCCGAAGTTGGTCGCGCGGCCCTTTTATATCGTGGCCGGAGCCCGACTTGCGAACACAGCGGCTACGCGCCGCTCCAAATTTTCGTCTTGACCAAAGCAAGGATACATGACGCAATGAAGGCTCTGCGACGAGCCAAACGGTGAGTATGACCCTTAGCCAGCCAAAGTCCCAAACAGGGAGGTATGTCTGGAACACGCCAACGCCACTCATTAGAACAGGGAAGCTTTTGAAAGTCTTATATGAACGCTATGAATGGTACGTACTATCATTCTGCCTAGCAACTGCGATCATCTTACTACGAGACCTGTACGCCTGGGCCACCGTGCCATAGCTTCAATCTAAACCCAACCCAACCCTTGGCCTCGACTGGCCTGCTATGGCTATGATCACCATCAGCGACGACGTCATATCGAGAAGATAGCCATACCCACGTCAATGTACGCCAGAATAGAGCTTTCATGTGAAGATGATGAAGCGTTGTCTAACATTCTGTTCAGGGTTCGGTGAATAGACGTTATACTACGACACAGGTGCTCACATGAAGGCTCCTGAAGACTAATTACCGCCCCAGTCGTGTCGTTCTATGTTCTTGGAGCCATGCTGAAGGCTCGTGGAGCACAGGGTCTCTGCGCCGCAAGCTGCTCGGGTTGTGGGCCGGGCGCAGTGCCGTACACGGCTGGGAGAACGGCGAGGTGTCCGTATTCTGGTCTGTGCTATCAGACGGATACGAGGGTACCCTGCCGGCGAGATAACGGTGGGTCGCGTCACCAAACGGGTTCGGCGAAACATCAAGAGACGCCCTTCTCGAGCTTCTGGGTTGCCGGGCGACACCAAAAAGATGCCCCTCCGTTCGCACCATGTATATATGGGCTGCATAGTGGACACAGAGACCATAGTCCGCACAGCGAGTGAGTACAAGAGTCGCCGGAGGTAGGACCAGACTCACCGTGACGTACACGAACCAAACCCCATCTTCGACCCATACTGCAATGCATTCAGAAGCCGCCGTGCCTGCCAAATTGGCTGAAGGCCCTGAGGCCTGAGGCAGAGGTATGGTCGAACGACTGGCCTTGCAGCCTGCGGAACGTTGTCGGCCTTGGCAAGAACATTGAGCTGGACCACAGCCCCTGCATACCACCCGACGGGCGATCTGTTTGAGGGGCATTGCGACTGCGTGTATGCACCTAGCCAGACTCGGTCAGCCATTCGTATCTTGGCCTGTCTGCATGACGCTCATCTTGACCTCAGACCAAAGCCCGGCCATGCCGTCATCCCCAAGCCAACCCTAACGACCGACCCCTTCAAGTTTCAGCATGCCCAGAAGCGGCAGCAGCGGTCAGCTGCACTACGCAATAAGCTGAATGAGAGTTGAGCGATTAGCTTGTTTGAGGGCGAAGCAAGCGGGCTTACAAGCGACGACGGCCGTGACTCCATGCGCCAAACTTCGCCGACGGATCGACTCTTGAAGAAGACAAGCCTGGCCGGTTATCGCTCATCACACACAGCTCTTCAACGCCATCTCACACGAACTTTGCACCCGTGCTCCCCAGGTCGTGCCCAAACCCGCCCACGTCGCTACACCGAGGCGTCGACGCTTTCCCAGTTCGCCGCGAACGGTTTTCGATAGGCTGTTGGCTTCGTAGAGACAACAAGCGAGGCACGCGGACGGGGATACGGACGACGATGCATGGAGTCAAGCGAGATTAACGAAGAGCAGTTAAAGCCGTGGCGGCGGTCGTGGTAGGTCGTGGTGGTCAAGACTCGGAGCCAAGAAGTCGATGTTGCTCCGAAAATGGCGCGGCTTCTGCTTGGTGGCGTTCCCGATCGCCGATTCCCCCACTCAAGCTTGCTGGATCTCTGCGCACGCGAAGTATTCGTGTCCGAAACGTAGCAAGTCACGTATCTCGCGAACGTCGACAAAATACGTGGAGATTACTTTTCGAACATGATGGAAAGTAGTATACGGAACGAACGGGACGTGAATCCATACTGATACATGTTATGCTCTGTCCGATCTGAGGCAGTCTATGTACACGGCCGCCTCGCGCGGCCCTTCCTCCGTCTGCTTATGCATCATCATCTCCTCCCTACCGCAGTGAGGCACCGCGATCATCGGGAATACCGAAATCCCGATTCTTAGTGGGGCGTCACTGGTATCTTGCACCTCTAACACGTATTCGCCGCATTGCATCCTACACGTTCGGCGATTATGTTCACGCCGACGTCGACGCAGCAGGAGTAGCCGCCGCCGCCGCCGCTGCTGCCTCGCTCTTGCGCGCAAAGAAATCGCGCACGGGATCTGTGCCGGTCTTGTTGTAGCTACAGTAGCAGCGTTAGCGTCTACCGCAAACAAGGCTACGAAAACTAGGAGTACGCACTACCAGATGCGCCCGAGCTGACCAATGCCTGTAGAGCCCACGAAAAGGTTGACCTGCGCCGTGTATCGCGTGATCAGACATCGCAGCAGCCAGAGTGGGAGGACGAGAAAGACGTACGGCGGCCAAGCTATAGTTCTTAGGGATGATCACGAAAGACCAGCGCACCCAGATGAAGCCAGTCGCCATAAGGGCTGTTCGTGTAACGGAGATGTTATGTTTATGAGCATGCGTGGTCGTGTGAGAAGGCACGGAAACACGCACCGACGCTCTGCGAAACACTGAGCTTCTCGGCGGGCCGCGCGAGGTCGCGCGCGCCTGCGGCGACGAGGGCCCATTTCCCGAACGGCGCCCAGAAGAAGACGGTCTTGGGGCCTGTCACAATGAACGCGAGAAAAAGTGCGTGTCAGCATTCGTTCGCTGTTTTGGTGAAGCTGAAGCTGGCAAGGAAGAAAGGGGAAGATGGGAGAAGGTCCGCAAAAGTGCAGACCAGGGAGCTCGCGGCATTCGTATATGGCCGGGAAGCCCTCGCGACTCAAGGCAATGCATAATGGACGCCCCGTCGTCGGGTGGCCCCACTAGACGACAAAGTGTTCGATGTGCGCCCTGCGGCGAAGGCACCGGGCACGCGCGTACCGCGAGATCGTACACCGCGTCTTGGCATCATCTGCCTGCGACGCGGGCACCTACAGACAATAGCGAGAGAAAAGTGTCCGACGGGCTCTTTCGTGCGAAGGACGTGCGTCTTCTGCGGACACGACACGTCGCGCGTCGCGCAAGCGGCAGAGCACGATTTACGCGGCGAGGACGTGCCGAGTTAATGGATTCTCGTCGCCGGGGCGCACAGGCCGCCGCTGCAACACGCGCGCCCCGCCGATGAAACCTACGTTCGCCATCCCCGCGCATGGAAGTATCCTCCTGCCTCGCCGGCGCGGGCACCACCCACCAGACAGCATAGGTTTGTGCACCGCGGCTCCTAGAACCATACGCCGCACCTCGCAGAAGTGTGCCAGCGCAGCTCGCGCGCGGGGACCTCGGTTGGCCACACCCCATCGCCAGGGCACACAATCCGCTGTTGCGGCGCGCGCACCTCGCTGATGAGCGCCACGCCGCCTGCCCCTACACATGTAGTTGGGGGACCCACTTGGCGGTGCCGGCATGTGCGTCCGCTTCCCGCTCATCATGCATCAACGTCCGCTCCGCTATCAGTACACACACCCCGTGGCCCGCACAAGCGCAAATGACGCGCCAGAGCCAGCGCGCGAGGATGAAGGTGCCGATATGCCGGGGCGCACGCTGTACGAGATGCGCGCATTCCTGTGCGAGCTGCGACGTCGCAAGAGGTGGTGACACCCGGCCTCAACAGCACCTGCCAGTAGGATAGCACATCCAACTCTGACGTCAGGCCCTCCCGCACCTGCGCGGAGAAAGAAGACAAGCAAGCAAAGGAACACAAACCCGAGGAAGCGAGGGAGAGCTAGGAAGACAAGACAGAGACGAAAGGAAGCAGGAACGGAGAAACAAGTACTCACCCGCGGGGTGATTCATGAACGCGGTGAACTTGGACTGGATGGTGGATACTGCTGCTGCCGACATCGCGCTTTGCTGTGATATTCCGGGGCTTGGGTTGAGGTGGAGGTCGTCAAGTCGTCAAGTTCGAGTCAGAACCGACTAGTCTGGCGTGGAACTCGGTTTAAGATTAATCAAGCTGCGAGAATTGCTGTGAAGAGCTAGCTAGAGGCTGCGAGAGACTGAGTGGTGGTGGTCGCGGCGAAAGCGAGAGAGACAGAGCGACGGTCTGAGGGTGGGCGCAAGAGGGACGCGGAGGTCCCCGAGGGTATGTCATAATAAGCGCGGGTCACACGACGGGCCGTACCTGGCGGGCGCCAGCCATGCGGGGCACTGAGACATGCGGGGCGGCACGTCGGCATCGCGAGTCCCAGCCCCGAGAGCGTCGATGGCGGGCACGTACGTCGACGAACACAGACGGCGCGTCGACGGGCGTGAGGCAGGGAGGTGGACGAGGGAGAAGTGGAAGGAGAAGAGCGAAAAAGCGAGCGAGCTGGAGAAAAAGGCGGGGCTAGGCGGGACGCGCGCACGTGACCCATTTATCTACGATCTCAGTGCGAGGGCAGAAGGGGCGTGCTGCTTGCACTGAACCACCACCACCGCGGACAACCCGTCCTCGCGGCCCACCAAAGCTAAGCAGACACTCAGCGACCGCCAACATCACAGGCTCGATTAGAGGCACGGCAGAGACACGACAGTCGCATCGGGGCGCAGAGCAGTCTCAACAGAGGCAGTCTGGCGTCATGGAGGTTGCAAAGGAAGCATTTTCCGCGGTCGCGTGGCGTGGGTGCGACTGTGAACCAGTCTCAGCCACGCACGACCACGGTGGTTGCCTCTTGCACCCATTACCCATGGCGTATTCGTGCTATCCTTTCGCGCACAGGTCGAACCCCTTTCACGAGTCTCGATCCCACCCCGCTTCTCTCTCACTCTCCTTCAATAGCCTCTCTTTCCTGTCCCTGTTTTTTGTGCCCCCTGCTAGGGCGCTCTCCGACGTTATTGGCAGTTTCTGCGAGGTCTCTCAGCCGCACGTGTGCTTGCGGGCGAGCAATCTCACATTAAACTCCCATATGTATGCGTCGGTGGACACTTTGTCCCTCTTCACTTCCCTCACTCCTCTTTACTTCTTCTGCCCAATATCACTGGCACACATTAATCAGGAGCTCTTCCCGGGCGCTGTATGGGCTGCCTGCGAGGCCCCTCAGCCGCACGCACGCTTGCGGTCGAGCGATCCCACATGCGGTTTCATGGACGAGCCCGTGGAGTGGTGTCCTCCATGTCGCTCATTCTCTCTTTCACTCACCCTGCCCTGCTCGCTCTCTCGCCCACCCTCTCCTCGACCCCTCACTTCGCGCGCTTATCAGCTTAGTCACGCGCGCCCCATCAGCGAGCGCCTGCTGCCGACGATCTCGACGCGCCTCCGTGGCACGCCTTCCTTTCTTCCTCACAACACCCTCCTCGCATTACCGCTATTTATCTCGGTGCACTGCCTTGTTCTTTCGCCTTGTTCTTGGGTTTCTGGTTTCTTTCGTTAACAACGCACACGGACACTGCTTTGTTTCTTTCAGTCGCTTCGACCTTTCTTTCTTCCCGTCGTTCGCTCGTCGTCGCCCGTCGACCGACGATCACTTTCTTTCGTTCTTCCGCACTGCACCGGGCCACGGCCGCACACCATCACACACACTAGGTCCAGGAGGTTACCAGTTATTTAACAAACAACTCACACGGACATCGTCCTTTCACTCGTTTATACATACACATCCTGACACCCACAGCAATCACACAAGCTCCGGCGCACACCACCCATACGCGCTTGACGCAAACAAACACCCGAAGTACAGCGATGTCGTTCTCGAGCACGTCAACGTCACTATCCGCTCCCCAAGGCTACCACGCCCTCACCTCACCGGGCACGAACACGAGCGGGTACCTCCACAAGCCGTCGTTCTCCGCCGCGTGGACCTCGCGCGACCCCGAGTGCTTCCCGCCGTCATACTCAAAGACATCCCGTTCCAAGAACTCCAAGTCCCGCCATCGCCCGGGCCTCAGCCTATCCGACTTCCTGAAGAGCGACAGCAATGGCTCGTCGAGCGGCTCTCGCAGCAAGACTCCGGCTGCGCCGTCACATCTTCGCGACACACTCACCGCAGTTGAGGAAAAGGACGCCCTGCGCGCACCATCCTCAACCGCAGCAGTCTGGTACCCCGACGGCGACGTTCTCCTGCAAGCGGCCGACGACGCGCTCTTCCGCGTGCACGCCGTCGTGCTGTCCAAGCATACGCCGGTTCTGGCGGGTCTTGTTCAGCAAGCGAGGGAGCGGGAGCGGGGCGCTTCGAAGGAAGAGAGGAAGATTCAAGGAGAAGATGAGGAGGAGGCGCCCATGTCGATGCCCGTCCCGCGCATCGTCGTCAGCTGCGCAGACGAGGATTCCTCGGATAGCGACAGCTTCAACGATGACGATAGCGGCTCGGATAGCGGCTACGGGTCAGATGGGCATGATGATGCCGCACACGAGTGTGTGTCGGTGACGCATAAGGCGTCGGAGGCGACGCTCGTCCAGACCGCCGGCACTGCCAGGAGCGACACGAGCTCCCTGAGAACGCTGGCAGCACGGAACGTGAGCACGACCGACCTCCCGTCGACGCTTAAGACCGACCTCCCTGCGCCCGTGGAGGAAAAAACAAAGGCTAAGGAAAGCCAGGCGCAGCACCAGACCGCCACCGCCACTGCGCATCGCGCGGGCTGCACGACCGTCCGGGTCATTGACTCCGGCGCGGACCTCGCCGCGTTCCTGCGCGCGTTGTACGCATGCGACTCGTCTGCATCGCCAAGTACCTCGTCGGGCGCTAGGTATGTCCTTCGTAGTTCCACGTGTCTTGCAAGTAACAGCGCTCACTCACGTTCCCGCCTGTAGCTCCAGCGCACGCCCACGATCTCGCCGCCACCGCTCATCGTCGGCCTCCAGTCCCTCCAGCACGCTTGCCACCCTCGCTCTCGCCGCGAAATACACATGCTCAAGCGTGGTTCTCCCGGCATTCCGTGTCCTCGCCGAGCGCTACCCCGCGACGATCGACGAATGGGATCGGATAGAGAAAGATGTCGAGTGGGAGCGCGCGGCGTTCAGCGTGCTCGCAGCGGTGCTTGATGTAGCTAGGAATAGGGACAACGGGCCTGAAGTCAAGGAGGCGGCGGAAGGGCTGCTGCCGGCGCTTTTGCTGGCGTGTGCCGTCAGGCATGCGACGAATGGGGCACTTGGCGCAACGTCCTCACCAGCACCAAGTGAGATGCCGGACACGTGCACGCTCTATACCGCCGGCCTTGCCCCCGCCGCTATCAACGCTGTCGAGTCCGCATCGGTGCATCTCGCGCACGACGCGACGCTCGCGCACTTCGCTCTGGGCCGCCCGCTGCCCGGCGCCCCGCTAGTCTCAGCTGCCGCCGAAGATCCGGAGTTCGTCTCGGACTGCGACTTCGACCAGATCTCCCCGCTGTCCTCAGCTCCCTCAGATGAACTGTTTGACCCGGATGACCTCCCCACGCATCCGCACAACGAGCTGTGCTACACGCCCTCGCATTGCATCGCCGCGCACGCGCACCTCGCGTCCTGGATCGCAGGATCGACGTCCTCGTTCCTCTTGTCTCCATCGACGTTCAATGCGTTCATCAAGAAATGGGACTTCTGCCAGACGTGCGAGCGCATGTATGGCCAGGGATGGAAGACGGGACGAGGGGACGTGTGGGCGGCGCTACCCGGGCTTTTCGACGTCGCCCGGCTGGTGGAGCCCGCGCAGGACGTGAAGCTGATGCAGGACGTGAACGACAAGGTGGCGGACTGGAGCATGAATGTGCTGGAGAAGACTCCGGAGATGGTCGCCACGTTGGCGGGGTACGGCTCTGGTGTGTTTCCCTCTGTTTGCGGCATCGAAGTTTGGCTGATGCTGGGATTGATGTAGACACAGACGATATCGTCGTGACCGAGTTCGCAGTGTTCAGCGACTCGGAGAACGACTCCGAGACGGACTGAGTGCGCGCGGGCACGCTGACTGTGGTCGTGTGTGCCCCGTTTCCCGCCTGGTTCGTCTCCACGTCAGCATACGGTGTTCGTTCGTCTCGCCCGACAATGGCCTGCAGCTGCCCACCGGCAGGCGCGTCCCGACTCGCTGCGATTCGTGATCTGCGATCTGTGGAAGCAGCTGCAGCGCGCTGGTCGTGGATACGTCCTGACCATGAGTAGGTCGAACTTGGCGGGCGCTCATTCTCGTCATCACTAGGTCCACCTCGACACCGTCAACCTCCTCCTCCGTTCCCGAAGTCACCTACTCTTTCATCTTCCGACGCCCCGTACGGTACAAAATACCTGTGCATACCTCTAAGGCCCAATGCCCAGTACAGAACTATGCCTCTATGCCGCGCGTACAGCATGCTCTCTCCCGCCTCCTCTCTCCGCCTCCTCTCCGATCAACTTCAAAATACCTCACCCGCACTCAACTCGAAACCGACAACGGGCTCCAACCCGAACTGTACCCAAAATTCGACTCAACCGAAACGCTGTCTCTACTAGTATGGACTTCGAACTTTCACATCACAAACGGACCTGGACATTATCAATTAGCAATTAGCATCTCACTAGCATTCTGCATCCCTGCATTTCTTGCATCTACTAGCATCTGGTATCTAGCATTTTTGGCATTCGTTGATCTTTTCGCTGTCGTACATTGCCCGCATTGATTGTCGTACATCGTACATTTTGCAACCCGCAACCAAATCCACACGCTTTTCCGCGCCTTTCGTGGTTCCCCCGTTGGTGGCCGGACTTGGCTTCCTCCATGTCGGTGAGTGCCGTTCTTCTGTTGACGTGTCAGTTTCCAGGTCTCGCATGTACATTATCGATGGTGCGTTCTTCGCTCTTTCGTTCATACGCTGCGGCCCTGACTCTATCTTTGATTTCGCAGCACACTTTTCATCGTAGGGCATGTATGGTGCATACTATCCCGACAGTCGGAAGTGGAGGAGTCGCGCGTCAACGAGCATGCTGCTACGCATCAGTGTCACCTGGCCTATACTTATTTCGGCTCTCCAACCTATCAGCCGCCATTTCAGTCTGTTACACTACGCCACAAATGCATGTGCAATTGATGTTTGTCGCAGGCCAACTCTAGCTGTGCGGGTCGTGGTTCAGACCGCGCGGTCCGATCTTCTGACCATCTGTGAGTCCTCGCTTTCATTGCTGCTATGCTGGCCCTGACGGTTTCGTCTACAGCGCGCAGCCGTTTCTCGATCTGTGCACGATATATGAGACCCTCACCTCCGAATCAGTTGAACTGGAGGTGCATCATTTCATGGTAGCTACGCATCACGTATGACCGTCTCATATCTGGCGTCCTGAATCTGTCGCAACTCACCGACGCACCAGTCACTCAACCTGCACATCTCGTCAGGCCAGGTATGTTTCGAGCTTATCTACTACGTCGACCGCCCTTTCAGATGCCTCAACGTCTTGCCTACGAAGCCCATTGTACGACATGCGAAAGGCAAGACCGGTCTGTTTAGACTCGTTGCGTACTTCCCTGCGTATGTTACTAACGCCACTCTCATTTTACAGGTCATCCCATACCATCAAAACTTATGTCGCACCACTGCGTAACCACGGTTGCCCCGTTTCACCTCGACACACGCCCGACGGTATACGCTCGTCCGTGCGTCGATTGTGGATGAGACGCGTAGGCTCACCAAGCCGGTCACCCGTGTATCATACGCATCAGTCGATGACATAGGCCAGAGCGCCATTCGTTTCACCTCTCTCGACGTCACTACGCATCTCATCACCAGTCCCGCGCGGGGCAATTTCCCTCGACTTGGACCTCACTCACGGCTCAAAATCGATATTGGACCTCCACTGCGACACTCGCGGTCCCGCACCCCCAGCTTCGCGCGCGGAGCACGGAGCTCTGCACGCCACGTTCCTTTGCACATCGGATGTACGATGAGTAGCACTGGCGAAAGGCTGGGCGTCTCGCTTTGATGGGGACAGGGCCACACAGCTGTACACTGCTCGATCGCAGAAGCGGGCACACGGATTTCCGACCCAAAACTGCCGCGGTTCGCGTATGCAATCTCATCGCAACACCGTCGGTGGCCTCACTTTTTGAACCTCTCTTCATACTCGAAAATCGCTCGCGAACACGGGCGCCTAGCGCCTGATTGATTAGCGTCGCCCGAAACAGGTATGCGTTGTGGCCTAAAAGCTCCGCGCGCGCATGCACCGCCTCACATTCCCTTCTTCCATAGCAACACCCAACGGACAAGGCACTACATCGGCGGGACAACGAGCACACGAACAGCACAACAGCTGCCTGGGCGAGGGTTCACTGTTCACTTGCCCGCGCTTCGAAGTGTTGCGGTGCCGCAACGAGCCTCCCGATTGCACCAGGCCGGCGTTTTACGTGGGCATCGCGAGGATACCGTTACGGCTTTCCAGGGCTGGACAACGCCATCACGCTGCCATGGCCGCCTTGTCTGTGCGATATATGAGCGTGGCGTGCCCCTTGGAGCCGCTTCCCTCCCCATATTCCCTTGAGGCTGCCGCCTCGACAACTCTTATCCGTCCCGCGTTCCCTTGTGCTGTACTTTACACCTGTAACATACGTATTCTTTCACCTTTGATCTTCATCGACAAGCACCTTACCCTATCTTATCATCGATCTCTTCATCAACAATATGGACACCAAGCCCTCTCTTACACTTGACCCAGAGAGAGCCAGGTCTCCTTACGGCTCCCCGACCCCCCCGCCGACGTCGAACCTGCTCGATACGCGCCAACGGAGCCGCCTCGTGCGCTCGACACGCAAACTCGGCGCACTGCTGGGTACGACCCCGATTGTCGAGGATGAGCACACCGAGTTCATGCTCAGCCCACTGGCGGGCCCATTCTCTGCTGTCGAACCTGGCTCCACCTTCCCAGCAAGTACGAGCACCCTCACACCTGCACTCGATGTCAAGCGTTCCCGGCGGCACGTCTCAGTGTGCTCGCACGCCGATGCCACTGGCGTGGTCTACGCCTCATCACAGTTCACGAGTTCCGTCATCTCGCTCGCGCTGCCCTTCTCTGAGACGCGGAAGAGCACCGACTCTGCGGGCATGCCGCTCCTACGAAAGCGCTCGATGAAGCTCAACGCGAAGAAGTCGCGCGAGATTCCACGGCCACTCATCCTGCGCATCGACTCACGCGCGCAATCGGTGCAAGACTCACCTGTCCCCTCGTTGCCCGGCACACCGCTCAGCGAGCCCGGCACACCGACGCCCACGGGCACGCCTACAACCGTTACCCCCACAACGCCCGTTTTCCCGACTGCGGCGGCGACACGGCGCCGTCGCCTTGCGAAACTCGCACGCACACTCGGAGAGGTCATCCCGCCACACCTGGTACCTGTCCCGCTCTCGCCCGCGTCGGCGCTTTACGCGCCGCCCTCGCCGCATGCGATTGAGCTGCTTTCGATGGAGAGCGCCACGGCGCCGCGGACGCGCCGGGACAGGGCGCGGTCCGTCGACTTTGGGACGCACAGCGTGAGCTTCCGGATGGCGAAGGAGAACGAGCCACCGGCGGAACGGTGTGCGACACATCATGGAATGTGGAACCAGGACATCCGCGTGGTACGTGAACAGCTTCGGACGCTCAAGGCGACGCGGTAGCCCGTGCAAGGCCCTGCGGTCGAACGCTGATGGTGCAGATACGGGAGGGCTCCAGCTTGGACGGCAGGCTGGTACCTGTCATCGTTTCATAGTTTCGGACTTCTTATACATACCCTGGTGCTTGGACTTTTTACGTGTGATACAGCTCTCGTGCGCCCTGGTCTGCGACACCTTATTACTTTCTTCTTACCCTTATAATTACCAAGAACAACTACAGCCTATGTCTTCGTTATGGAGGATACTTTGTGTACGGTACAGCCTTTTGTCATGACACGTGCCACGTATTAGGGATTGCTTTGCGATACAGGCTGTATGCGCACGGCAACGGTTAGGATACTTCTCACTAATTCAGCCCGATATGTTGCAAAGCGCGACAAGCCACGCATCCACGAGGTATTGTCGAGGCAATACATGAGACCGACCTCTCCCGCCAACCTCATGAGACAAAGAAAACGGCGAGGCATCATACGGACGTGCCGTACGTGCGCGATCCCTTGACACAAGCTGTCGTGTCAAATCGATGTAGAACGGACACCAGAGAGACCTGTTTAGAGACCGTGATGACTGCGATGTATATTGGACGAAGGCAGCTTGAAAATGAAGATTCTCAGATCTCCCTTACACTCCGCGAAGAACACAGGGACCAGAACTCGGGCTGTCGTTCCGCGCCCACTTCTGGATCGATGGTATGCGCCACCCGCGTGTTGTTATGACGCGGACCGCGATCCAAACCTTCATCTGACAACCAGCACGTCAACAGAAGATCTTGGGCCACTGGGGTACGGAGTATTCAGCTATTCTTCTGCGTGAAACGACTGAGCGTTCTGTGGCCTTGACGAAGGATAGCGGGGCAAATGGACTTAGTTGCGACACCGTGACAAAGGGACCCTATTTGCGATAAATCATCACGACACCAGAAAGTTACAGCTACAATCACGCACGGTGCGTATAGTCATCCTCGAAGATCCCCGCCGCGACCATGCCTCGAAGCTTCAGCTACGACCCTCATCTTCCATCGATCCTTTCTTCGATTGTGTTGCCGTTCGATGTTGACGTTCTGCTGATGGGAGCGAATGAGCGTACAGAGTACGTACGAGTGATGTCTCCGGATGTAGTTCGAGATAACACAAAAGCATGCTGTCCTCGCCGTGCAGCCAGTGGGGTAGATGTACGTGAAGATGAAGTACGCTCAGACTGACGCTACCCACTCAGGCTGAGCTTGGTCGAACATTGGATAGTGGATTACTGCCTCCGTTGAACAGCGTGCTGTTATAGCAGGCGCAGACGAAGTATCGATAGGGTGTGAAAGCTGCGTGTGAGATGTAGAGGAACGTTCGAGAACATCGCGCCACGAAGACGAGGGAGATGGCACGAAGATGGGCTGTTTCGCACGAAAGACGTGATTTGACACTGGGACACGTAAGGGCGTGGGTGTACGTCGAGATTTGAGCCAGCGGTGGCTTACAGAAGCAGCTATATCAAGGTCCGTACCGCAGCATCAGCCGGTGGGGGCTCCGTTACACAACTCATATACCACGCACCTGCATTCTCGTCTCAGTGTGCCAATCTGGGCGATCAGCACATCTCTATTCATTCCATCTCGTGCCCATCTTAGGCTCGCTTCAGAACCTGTTCCGAAGAGCTCAGGAGATTGAACACGACCGCCGAGTTCTCCTGCATTCGCTTGTACTTCCCGTACTCTTGTTCTATCGATTTGGTGAGGTCCGCCATGAGTTTGTCCTCGGTGGGCAATGGATCGCTCGCTCCGAGCACCGGAAGAGCGCCGACGCCAGACTGTCGCAGAAGGTCCGTGAGCTGCTGCAATGCTTGCTTCAGAGCTACCATATAGGCTTTGAATCGATCGTAATTAATGTCAACCGCGTCCGGATCCTAGTGAATGAGAGGGC
The DNA here is from genome assembly GCA_001969225.1 of Ceriporiopsis andreanae CBS 279.92. Taxonomy (NCBI): domain Eukaryota; kingdom Fungi; phylum Basidiomycota; class Agaricomycetes; order Polyporales; family Meruliaceae; genus Ceriporiopsis; species Ceriporiopsis andreanae. Next base: position 6,539 of record ALYI01003633.1, on the reverse strand, counting down.
GCGCGCACCAGTCGAGGGGGACCTGCCCGGATGATACGCATGTTGGCTGTGATTGCGAAAAGGGGTTCAATCAGCGTGTGCGTGTGCAGACGGTAACTTACCCACATTTCGGCGAGAGCGCTGCTTGCGAGGCTTTGAATGCGTGCCACCTGTTGATGCACGAGGTGGATGTTATGTCTAAAGGCTTCCGGTGAACTAGCGTCTCCACCGGGAAGGTCAGATAACGATTGGGAAGAAGGAAACGTCTGTGAGGCAAATGATACGTCGCTTATTCCGAGGCCATAAAGCGTTGGCTGAGAGCTAGAGGAGGGAAACATTGCCTGCATTGCGGTCGTCGTCGAGGTCGACGTTCAAGAGAAGAAGTGATGAGATCAACGGGCAAGTGTTTATCAGATCTAGATTAGATGTTAGACGCTCTTCATTAGCGAGCGCCTCCGTGGACTGCGTTCCGCCGGGTCTCTTCTTGCCTTCATCTCTTCCGCTTTCTCTCACTTTCACAACCATCCTGACCATTCTCCAGCCACAGCGCGATGTCGGCTTGAGCTGCTGAGGTCCCAAGGGCCCTCCCCTCTCAAGCAACAAGTTATCTTGTTGGTCCATAGCCCGCCTATCTTTCATGTCATGGAATCTCCAGAAGAAGATCGACAACAATTGGAAATCACCGCGCTGAAGAGTATCTACGATGAAAACTTTCTCGAGTGCCCCCCTCCAAAGGTTTGGAAGGTGCGCGAACAACTCCGAGCGCTACACCTCGCGAAACTCACGAATTGACTCCGTTTGACTCACTGCAGGGCGCACCACGACTGCACGAGTTTATCCTGCGAGTCAGGCACAGAGATTCGGAGTACAGCGAAAAGATTCATTTTGCACTACGAGTCCGGTACGTCGCTACTATCTTCGTGTCATCCGGTGACTCATTTCGTCGCAGGCTACCCAAAACATACCCCACACTAGCCACACCCATCTTCCAGATCCAACAATATACCGGCCTCAAACCTCCACACATCAGCAAACTCCTTAACATCCTCAACACGGAAGCACATAAGCTCAAGGGTACAGAATCAGTTTTTCAGGTATGTTCGCCGTCCTTGTTCACGGAGATGTAACGGGAATCGCGCTCAGTGGCACGTGCGGTCCGTGTACGCTGGCACGAGTCACCCTGTCTTCCTCCATCGCCTCGTGCTAGATGGCGTCCTTCGTGACCACGTATCGACTTCGACGTGGCTGCGCAATCAAGGGGCGAGACGTGGTCGTCGTTGTTGTGGGAACATGCACTCGTGACCCCGTCGGTGCGGACCGAGTTCGCATTGTATCGACCGAGGATGCATAGTTCGACGCGCTTCAAGCGCGTATATCTATGGACCTGCCCGTGATCTTCGAGTGCCATAAGCTCAATCAATATCACCATCTTCGATCTTACCCCACTTTTTCTCGGGACGCCCTCTCAAACCACATATATACTAACCGATGCAATTCCTAGGCCGTCGAAGCTGCGCAGGACTGGCTTGAGAACAATGTTGTCCCAGCAGTAGAACCCGTCGGGTCCCTTGCCACCGAGATGACGCGTCGCGAGCTCGAACAGCAAAGAGTAAGTTTCATCGCGTCGCTTTATGGAGGTTGTGGTCAGAACCGGACACAGTGTGGGAATGCTCTCTTCACAAGAGACATTCAAGCATCGTCATAACGTAACGTTCAGTTTGTTGTGGAGTTCTGACGGACACCTTCGCATAGGCCCAAAGGCAGCGGGAGGAAGCCGATGCCGCCCGCCTTCTCGAACGCGAAGCACGACGTGCACAAGAACTCGAAGCACAAATACGCGCCGATGCGGAGCACCAGCAGCTCGAGCGCACGCGGCGCGCGCGTGCAAGCTCGGACGCCACAGAAGTACCACCCACGGAGATGCTTGAAGACGCGAATGGTTTCGGGCACACTGAGTGGTTTAGTTCGGTAATCACCTGGGGCGGTGTGCGCTTCGACCGCGTCCGGCTCTACCTTCCCGCCAACGGTATGTGCTCGTCGGCCGGCCTTACTCGGTCCCTAAGCTAACTCACGTCGCAGAGGGTCCTGGCACATTGTGGCAGGCAGAGCCGATCGTGGACGACCCACACACGGCGCTTCCGCCGCTCGAACTCTTCAGCGTCACATTCGGCACGCGATACTACACGACTGCTCAGGGGCGCAAGAAGGTGAAACTACTCGAGAGCGAGTTCCAGCAACTCGTCAAGGTGCGACACACGAACCTGCTCGACGTACTCGCCGTGCGCGCGGACATGCCACACGCAAACCAGCAGCCACGACTACTAATCTTGTGCGAGCGACGCCCGTCGGTCACCCTACAAGACGTGCTCGAGGACTGCGACTCGCTGAGGGAAGATCGCGCTTCTGTACGTCCTCGTTGTGCTTATATATGATTTGTTAGCCGGATTAACGTCGCGTTGCAGGAATATCTATCGCAGATCCTCGAAGCGCTTAACGCGCTCCATACTGTCGATCTTGTGCATCGTGGCCTCTCATTGAGCAGTATCGGACTTGCACCACCTTGTCCTTCCGAGGTGCATCCCACTAGCGCGAAGCGTGTCAAAGTGTTCAATGCCGCATACCTGCGGAGCCTTCTCGATCAAAACCGCTCCGAGCCTTTCCTCTCGAATAACGACGGCAAGTTCGAACAGGCAATCCCGGATGGATGGTTCGTAATTCTTCGCTGCTGCCTCGTGTTTTGAAAGAGTCTAACGGGCATCTTCCTCGCAGGTTGTCTAAAGACGTTTTGGATTCGCCCTTGGAGTACACCAAGGCGCGTGATCTGCATGACGCCGGTATTGTTCTCTTGCAGATGGTGCTTGGAAAAGACGTCATGGTCCACTACAATGACTATCATACCGCGTTGTCCACTGGTAACTACAAAAGTTTTTTTCCAGCCCCAGGGCTTGCAGCTGACTTCATTCTGTAGCCACACTATCCCGGACCATGTACCAGTACGCATCGAACATGCTCGCCGCATCGAAGAAGAACGTTTCCGCGCACAGCTTGCTCGCTGGTATGGCGGGTGCAGCTTTCCTAAAGACCCCGTCAATTGCCATCAACGGCAGCGGCAGTCCGAAGACGCCTGCCTGGCAGGGCACGAGCAGCTCGCCAGACTCGGATTACTTCAAGGGACCTCCTGTCAGGATGCAGAGTCATACGAGCCGCTGGAAAGAGGATTGGGAAGAGCTCGAGCTGTTGGTGAGTCACATTCCATGCATCCAACGCTCTCGCAGGGCAAATGCTAACCACAGTCTAGGGTCGCGGAGCTTTTGGGTCGGTAGTCAAGGCCCGTAACAAGATCGACAACCGTATCTACGCAGTGAAGAAGATCAGACTGAAAGCAACTCAGTCAGACCAGAAGATCTTCCGCGAAGTGACCGCGCTAGCTCGCCTCTACCACCGCTACATCGTTCGATACTATACCACGTGGGTCGAGACCTCGGAGAACGAGTCGAACGTGACGTCTACAGTCGGTTCATCCGCGGGCACATCTGTTCCGCGAAACGGCTCCTTTGACCGATCCACGACGGACGAGGACGAATCTGACCCTTTCGCTGTCAATCTCAATGACCTGAACTCCGGGCCTGTGAAAGAAGACCGCCATAGCTTTCCGAGTATTCACTTCAAGCAAAGCGAGTCGCCGGAATCGAGTGAGAGCGAGCCGAGTGGCAGCTTGTTCTCGGATGAAGACGCGCTTTTCGACGCGCAAGCACGCTTCGAAGAGCGGTTGGTGAAGAAGGCGGCGACGCCTAACCTCCCATCGGTCACGCGAACGTTATACATCCAGATGGTTGGTCTCACTCAAATATTGCCAAATCTGTGATCTCACTTCTATCCCTCTACAGGAGTTTGTCGAAAGACAGACCTTGAAAGAACGGATCGCCGAAGGACTCTCTGAGGAAGAGGCGTGGCGTTTATTCCAACAGATTTTGGATGCGCTCGCTCACATGTCAAGCATGAACATTGTAAGCTGTCGTTGCAGCCCTATGTTGATGGTCCACTTACATGTCTGGTCAGCTTCATCGTGACATAAAACTCACTAACATCTTCATCGGTAAGTCTATTTAGTCGCATTCTCCTCCTTCCTTCACGTGCTCATTGAGCTTATTAGACGGCAATGGCGACTGCAAGAGTATGTCCTCACTTTTTTCTTACTGAAAATCAAAAGGCTGAGAATGTTGGTTTCAGTCGGCGATTTCGGCTTAGCGACCTCAAGCCTTGCGGCAGTCGATCCGTCCGATGTTTCAACGAATCTCGTACTCGATGCGGACATGACCTTAGACGTTGGTACAAGGTTGTACATTGCCCCGGAGGTTCAGTCATCTCATGGCAGGCCTCGGGGGCAAAACCTCGCCAAAGCCGACATGTATAGTTTGGGAGTAAGCTGTCGTCTCACCAATACGTTGTCGAAAACACAGCTGACCCTGCCTTGTAGATTGTCTTCTTCGAGATGAACCATGCCTTCGAGACAGGCTCGGAGCGTATTGCCGTACTGGAAGGTATTCGCAAGCCCGATATCATCTTTCCGAAATCATGGGATCCTCGACGGGCGAGACAGCAGCAGAGTATGATTTGCTGCCGGTGTTGCGCGGAATGTTTACTGAACGACTTTTGCAGTTATCGTGAAGCTACTCAGTCACGATCCAGACAAGCGCCCCAGCGCGTTGGATTTGTTGCAGGACCCGTTACTACCTCCTCGGATCGAAGATGAGTATTACACCGACGCGTTAAAGAAGATGGGTAGGTGCTGCCAACTACGTGCTACTATCAGGGTCGCCTAACATATTTCGTTAGTGGAGCCCAACTCCGCGCACCGTCAATCCGTGCTTTCCACTCTGTTTAGCCAACGTACGAAGGCATCCCGCGGATTCTTGTACGACAGCGAGGAGCCCGCCGAGTATGCCACTTTGAACGGCATCGTTCACGATCGTGTGGTCCAGATCTTCAGACTTCATGGTGCTGTCGATATGGAGCCGCCGCTATTGATGCCTGTCATCAACCCCGAGGATGACGGCTCGCGAGCGATGTTTCTGGACCGTAACGGCGAGATCGTTGCGTTGCCCAACAACACCTTCACACCTTTCGCACGGCTCGCAGCGAGGCTCAATATCAGGCGTATCAAGCGGTATCATGTATCAGAGATCTACAAGCCCGAGTGAGTGCTGCTCATCGTTCTCACTGAATACGACAACGGTCCTAATTACTTTGCAGTTTAGTTGCAGGCCATCCCCAAGCAACGAAGGCGGCCATCTTCGATATCATCAGTCAAGATCTCCAGACAGGCTCCAGTGCTGCCGCAGCAGAAGCCATCGCGGTTGTCAACGAATGTCTTGATGGCTTCGCGAACCTCGACAAGTATGAGATCCAGCTGTCGCACACGAAGAGTACGTTTTCTTACCCTTACTGCTGCCTAAACGTGAGCCTGACGTTTTTCCGTAGTCTACGATGCCGTTTTGGAACCAATACCTGAAGCACAGCGCCCCGAGATTGTCAAAATCCTTGTCGCATCAGATGCCAGCCGCGCACAGCGCCGCCCTCTGCTAGCAAAGAAAGGCTTGTCGCGCCTACAGATCGACATGCTAGACGTGTTGAGCGAGTCAGGTAAGGGTGTCAGTGGTATTTGTGTCGGCAGCTAGCTGAAGGGTCTCATCAGATACGGACGTCGATGCACTGATTGCGCGACTGGAGAAGGTCGCGCCCAATATAGTCACCACCATCTCAGACGCCGTGCGCGAGATCAAGAGCACGATGCAATTTGCGACTGCTACGGGCGTGAACCGCACTGTCGTGTTCAGCCCTTTGTTCATGATGCGCAATCCCAGCTCACACTTCAAGGGAATCTGCTTTGAGGTCGCAAAGCGGCAGCAACAGAAGCGTCCGGATGTGCTCGCTGTCGGGGGTCGGTACGATCACGTTATCAACCGATACCTGCCTGCAAAGACGCGCGACGATGGTATCTGTGCTGTCGCGGTGCAAATCTCGCTCGAGAAGATCGCAGCTGCCCTCGCGTCGTATCAGTCGGCGTCGCTCAAGACGATGCTCAAGGAACGCAAGTCGTACGGGTATTGGAGCCCGCGTCGATGTGACGTCTATGTCGTCTCACATCAGGAGGGTAGCCTCGCCGATCGTCTCGAGGTCACCTCGCTCCTGTGGAAGGCGAACATCAGCGCCGATATGATGTACGAGTTTGGGTTGTTGAACGTCGAGCATGAGAACGTTGTGGAACAGTGCTCGAGGGAGGGAATATTGTACGTATTACCGCCTATATCTCCGGACGTTGTGTTGATCGTGATTCAGATTCATCGTATACCCTCGGCCCCGTACGTCGCGACGTGATCAGGCCGCATTCAGGGTGAAAAGCATCTTGAAAGGCACCGAGGATGAAGGTACAGCCACAGTTCTGCTCGTTCTGAAAAGCTGTTGACGGCGTCTCTAGTCGGCAAGCAGGAGCTCGTACCATACTTGTTACAACAACTCGCGGAACAGAAACGTCTGGACACGACAACGGCGGGGGGGGG
>ALYI01003630.1:0-30786 GCA_001969225.1 Ceriporiopsis andreanae CBS 279.92 | reverse complement strand
TTGGAGCCTTACTCGAGCTTTGCCCAAAAATGTGAGTCTTGGAGACAAAGGTAAAAACATGAGCCGACCCAGGTTCGAACTGAGGACCGCCTGTGTGTTAGACAGAAGTGATAACCAACTACACCATCGGCCCATGTGGTGTCTCGCTAAGAGATGTATCTTAGCTCATTTTGTCGCGTGAGGGTCGGATCCAAGTCGGATCCCCTCGAGTCAGCGCGACGTCTTTCTAGCTTGTATTCCTACCGCGCACGCCCTGTCGACGATCCTTACGCGCACGGGAAGCGTAGCAAAGTTAGCGAAGTCCGGAAATTGTTTCCTAAGGCAAGAGTTGGTGACAATCGAATATGATCCCCCACTTACAGATCACATCTAATCGCCAGTGGCATAGACACAGCTACCCATGTCTGCCCCTTCGCCCGCTAGCAAGAATGGCAAAGGTCCAGATCCGATACTGCTCACGCTCTTTGCGAACCGCTTCATGAGTGTTGCCGAAGCGATGGGCCGTTCGCTGCAGCAGACCGCGATCAGCACGAACATCAAGGAGCGGCTCGACTTCTCCTGTGCCCTGTTCGCGCCCGACGGCGATCTCGTCGCGAATGCGCCGTTCATCCCTATCCATCTGGGCAGCATGAGCTTGTGCGTATCTTCATACTGGTGATCTTGACATTCAGAGCGCGATTGCTGACTTGGACTGTGAACGGATGATAGCGCGGTGAAGTACCAGATGAAGCTGCATGCGAAGGATTTACAGCCGGGTGACGTCCTCATGACCAACTCCCCGCATGCTGGTGGCTCGTATGTGTTCCTTTATGCTTGCATCGACCTACCCTAATGACGACGTCGCGCCTCGTACAGACACTTGCCTGATATCACCATCATTTCGCCCGTCTTCTCCTCCCCAAATGACAATCATGGCAAACGCGATATCATCTTCTTCACTGCATCGCGCGGGCATCACGCGGATATTGGTGGGATTCTTCCGGGGTCGATGCCTCCCACTAGCACGAACATCTTCGAGGAGGGCGCGCACATTGTCTCGTTCAAGATCGTGCGGCAGGGCATATTCGACCATGATGGATTGGTCAAGTATATGATTGACGAGCCGGCACAGTATCCTGGAAGCTCGGGCTGTCGCAATTTACGAGACGTGGAGAGTGATCTGAAGGCGGTACGGCCGTTTCGTCCGTCCTGTGTGATATGTTCGCCCACTTATGCGCTTCTCGATAATAGCAAATTGCGGCGAACCACAAGGGTACTCAGCTTATCCAAGCCAGTGCGTATAACAGCATCGATTATCTTTGGTTCCGCTGCTAACATACATGTTCACGAACAGTCGTGGACGACTACGGTCTGGAGACCGTTCAAGAATACATGTACTACATTCGCGCGAACGCTGAGATGTCCGTGCGGAATCTTCTTCGTGACGTTGCAAAGCGTGCGGGTAGCAACATACTCGAGGCGGTCGATTATCTCGATGACGGCTCACCGGTTAGTCTTCCCCACATCGATTCCACGGACGGCGAGGATCTGATCCGGTCCGCAGATCAACCTTCATGTAGAGATTGATCCTGCCGCTGGCTCTGCAGACCTCGACTTCTCCGGAACTGGCTGTGAGGTGCGCGGAAACCTCAATGCACCCATCAGTGTCGTGCATTCTGCCGTCATATACTGCATGCGTGCAATGCTTGACATGGACATTCCGCTCAATGCCGGATGTCTGGTGCCCTTGACTAGTCAGTAAATCGTTTTCCTGCGCTTCAAGCTGCAGACTGACGGGAGCATGGAATGTCAGTCCACATCCCAGATGGCTCGCTTCTTGCGCCGTCGAAGACTGCGGCTGTGTGCGGAGGGAACGTGCTCACTTCTCAGCGAATCGTGGATGTCGTGCTCCGCGCGTTCCATGCATGTGCAGCGAGCCAAGGATGCACTAAGTACGCCCCCCTTATTGTCACCGTTATATACGTCTGACATTCTTCGCGCAGCAACCTGACATTCGGAGCAGGTGGCAAGAACAAGGATGGCAAGAACGTCACAGGCTGGGGGTACTACGAGGTAGGCGAACACATCCTGTCTTATATTGGCATCGCGTGCTTACCCGCGCCCGTATTAGACTATTGCGGGCGGGTCAGGCGCAGGACCCTCGTGGCACGGCACATCGGGTGTACACACGCACATCACGAATACCCGTATCGGGGACGTGGAAATCCTCGAGCGGCGGTACCCCGTGCTAGTGCACCAGTTCGGTATCCGCGAGGGCAGCGGCGGCAAGGGCCGTTGGCGCGGTGGCGACGGCGTAGTGCGAGAGCTGGAGTTCACAGAGCCGTTGCAGGTCTCCATTCTGTCCGAGGTGCGTGCTTTTCACTAGGCGCCTAGCGCCTAGCGCGTGTGGTGGCGTACTGAGTGCTGATTGTGCGCGATACGATACAGCGCCGTACGCGGCAGCCATATGGGCTCGAGGGAGGCGAGCCTGGCGCGATGGGGCGCAACACCTGGGTGAAACAGGCCCGCGAGGAGGACGGTGATCTGGTCGAGGAGGTGGAGGGGCGGGGACTCTTGAAAGAGCGCCGCATCAATATCGGCGGTAAGGCTACTGTATTCATGGGCAAAGGTGACCGGCTGCTTATCGAGACTCCTGGCGCGGGCGCGTGGGGAGCGGCTGATCCCGACGAGGAATCTGCAGGAGGCACGGACCACTCGCATGTCAAGGCATGGGCAGCTCGGGGCAGTCTCGCGGAACGAGAAGCTGCCCAGGCTGGTTTCTAATACCCTCGAATACCCGCTGGAACTGTATACTTAGGGAACAATGCTGGAATGTACGAATATCTTCCGCGAGGGAGCTTGTATCGGCGAGCGCCGACACGTGATATGCGCGACGCACGTGACGCGTCTGTTTATCGCGAAATAGGGTTGTGTGTGGGATTAAAGCTGATTTGCTTCGCGTGCCCTCCAAAGACCTCTGCCGCATCCACCCACCACCACATCCACCAAAGCCATGCCTCGCAAGCCCGCCGCTGCCTCTGCCGACGCTGCAGCTCCGCCACGTCGCTCATCGCGCATCAAAGAGCAGCCCAAGCCCGACCCGCCCGTCAAGAGGGCTCCGGCGAAGCCCAGGGTGAAGAAGGTCAAGCCGGCCGCTGAGGGCGAAAAGGAAAAAGAGGGCACCGAGAAGAAGGCCCCTGCTGAGAAGCCCAAGAGCACCAAGGGCAAGAAACGCACTGCTGCGGACCGTGAGGCTGAGGAGAAAGCCACCGCTGCTGAGGAGGCCCCCGCCACGAATGGTGATGCCGAGCCTGCCGCTGAGGGCGAGGACGCCCCGCCCGCCAAGAAGGTGCGTGCCAGAAACGTTTTCTGCAGGCAAGCGTACGTCGGAACGAGGCAGTCTTTGCTGACGAATCTTTTGCTTTCTAGGCCAAACCTGCGAGCAAGGCCGCGAAGCCGGCGTCCAAGGCTGTAGAGAAGCCGGCGTCGAAGGCTGCTGGCAAGCCTGCTAGCAAGGCCGCAGATAAGCCTGCGAGCAAGCCAGCATCCAAGGCTGAGAAGCCTGCGTCCAAGGCTGAGAAGCCAGCGAGCAAGACCGCTAAGCCGCCGTCAAAGAAGCCCGCATCGCGCGCGAGCTCCAGGAAGCCTGCCTCCAAGGTGCGATAATTATTCCTCCAAGAGCTGCTGGGCGATTACTGACGATCAGCTTTTTCTGCTCTTTTTTTTCCGCTTTCTTCTCTCTCTGCTCCCCGTCACCACCCTTGTTCTCAATCCGCTTCTGCTCGACGGTCGCCACGTCGTCCCATCCTTCCACACTGGCTTCATTTTGCGCCTCCTCGTCCTTTCCCATGCTCTGCTGTGTTCCCTCGTCCCCATTTCTGTCTTCGCTGGTGATCGTACGATCATCTTTACCTTTTTCCTGCTGTCCCCTCCCTTTTATTCTTTCGTTTGTTGCATAGGCTGAGGCTACCAAGACCAACGGTGCTGAGGCCGCCGCGCCGGAGACGATTGCTGAGGAGCCAGAGGCAGAGGCCGCCGCTGAAGGCGCTGACAAAGAGGTCGCTGCTGCCGAGGAGAAGGACGAGCTTCCACAGTCTCAAGCTGCTTGAGGTGCTGTACGACCTTCAGTATGCCTCGCTGTGATCCACAGTGGTGCGTCACCCTCATCTCTTGTTCTCGTCACTGCCGCTGATCGATCCCTCTTCACTCTTCACCGGCCCAGATGGCAAGCTCGACTCCCCGCAGCTCGACGATCCTTTAACGTCAACGTATACGAATAACGAAGTGTTGTATTGTCGGTGGTCGCATGGTGTATGTTTTCTAGCTTCGTTTCGTTTCCGGTTCTGCGCTTCCGTCCGTGGTCGCTCTCGTGCTCTCCCACCTTAACTATCTCATTTTATTCCTATTCTGCCTGTCTTCCTGCCTCTATCCTATCTCTATGCCTCCACTCACTCATCACGGAACGCAGCCGTCGTCTTCTTGTTCTCGGAGGAGTTCAGCTGTTCGCGTCTCGTCTCGTCCTACCGCGCATCCCCGTCCACTGACCCCACGCCCACGCTGCCCGGTCTCACCACCTGATCACTGACTCTGCATGATCGCCTAACGTTAAGTACCTCAATATCGTTTACTTCGCTCTCACGATTGTACTCATGAGCATGATCGTCGACTGTACGTGTACGCAGTAGTGTAGTGAATGTATGGGACTGTATCGTTGGCTGTATCGTGATACGTCATTGTATCATTAGCACTTCACTTCATGGACTCTGTCGCTTCGCGCGTGCTTGCTGTTGGCCTCTTTCTGTGCATCCGAAGTCTTCAGATTGCGGGGATTCCTCATGTGCGATCTCTGCAATACGGTTTCGGAGCGCGGGTGTCGGGGACGTCGGTCGCTTGCTATTCTTGCACAGCGCACAGCGAAAAGGAAAGCCCTACAACGAGTGTAGTGATCACGCCACCAACAAGGCAAAAAGTCGTCGTTGTCGTCGTCAGGATATCTGGAAAGGCAGCCCGGCTGGGAACATGAGAGTTTGCGTTCAATGACAAAGAGGCGCTCATCTCCTTGGTGGGCAACCACGACCCCTCAAGCAATTCTTTTAAGTACAACGTGAGTTCGCGAACAATGAATAGCCTGTGGAGTTGCTTAGCGATACGTACGCAGGATAAAATGACCTCCCTGACAGCTTCAGCCTTGCTCGACGACCAGGAGAGTCTCCTTCAACAGGCCGCCGAGGCGCTTCCCCACCTCTTCACGCAATGCACTCACCGCCTCGGCTACATTCGCCAGGCAGTCTATCTGTGCCATACCTGCGGACAAGAGCGCGGCATTTGCTCTGCGTGCTCCGTCGCCTGCCACACCGACCACGAGCAGCTCGAGCTCTTCCCGAAGCGCCGCTTCCGCTGCGACTGCCCGACCACCGCGCTGCCCCACGCGTGCACGCTGCAGACCGCGTCGGAGCCCGCGAACGCGCACAATGTCTACGGCCACAACTTCCGGGGCGCGTTTTGCAGGTGTGGACGCCCGTACGACCCCAAGCTGGAGCGGGAGACGATGATACAGTGTCTGGCGTGCGAGGTACGCGTCGAATGGGTGTCCGTGACCTCTTACTTACGTGGGCTTTGCAGGACTGGTTCCACGAATCGTGTTTAAACCTCCGCGAGCGGCCCACGGACGAACCTGCTCAGGAAAACAGCGCCGAGACGGCTGCGGACGCGGAAGATGCGGACGACGGAGCATCCGAGGCGTCCTCGTCGGGCCTCCCACCGCCATTCATCAGCGCGTCGACGTACGACGCGCTCGTGTGTGCGCAGTGCGTCCAGAAGGTCGCGACGCTGAAGCGGTACGCCGGCACCCCTGGCGTGTTGATGGTCGTGCGCGACAGTGTGGAGGGCCCCTGGAAGGTGATCGGGCACGACCAGAACGAAGAAGAGACTGTCGATATCGGCGTGGGCGCAGCAAATGCAAATGCTGGCGCGTCGAATGAGACGATCGTGGGCGAGAAGAGGCCCCGTCCTGACCAGGACGCGGATGCGCCCAGTGCGAAACGCGTCCGCACTGACGGGAAACCTGGGGCGAATGGTACGACAGAGACGAACGGCACCACACACACGAACGGAGAAGCGTCGGCGCACCGGACGAGCGCATGTCTCGCGCCTGCTGCCAATCCCGTCGCACAAGGCATACTTTCTGGCGAGAAGACGTTAGGCGCCGGAGACGTCTTTCTGACAGAAGGGTTCAGAGATCGCTGGTGCAAGTGTTCAGACGTACGCATCCATCTGAGTTCGGATCTACTAATTTGCTCATCTTGTTTGTGATGCCAGTGTCTCCCATCGCTGCAGGCGTATAGCTTCCTTCTCGAAGAAGAGGAGACGTACGAACCGCCGGACGATCCTGACGTCGGTGTGTACTCCTGTCGCCAGCTTTGCCTCTCTATTCCAAGCTCATGTCTTTCCCAGGTCTTTCTCTGGAAGAGCTTGGCCTGCGCGCGCTCCAGCGGATTCCTCGGGACCGTGCGATCGACGGAATACACGCGTTCAACGAGATGCGGTACGTTCAACACAACGTGTAGAGTTCGTGTACAGCGCTCACACTGCATCGATTATAGTGACTCACTCATGGCACACCTGAGGCCCTTTGCGCAGGAAGGCAAAATTGTCACGGAGGCAGACATCCGGACGTTCTTTGAGGCGCGGGCGAATGGGACTGCGTAAAACGCCCCATGTTGTTTGTGTTCTTTCGTCGTGGTCGACTGGACGCTCTACCTTCCTTTGAGCGTACGGTGTTTTTGCGTGGAGGCTCAGGCTCGTGTACGATATTGATGTACTTATTGAATCGAAGAATTTCTCTTGGTGCCATCAATCTAGCTTTCCATGACATGATATTGGGTGCTCTTGAGCTACAGGGTCTGCTATACCTAGACTTAGTATGCGACTCTGATGGAGGCGTGCAAAGCTCGAAAGCACGCGAGTTGGCTCAAGCAAGCTCTGGGACCTAGAACAGTCAACAACGAGACGGCTTCTTATCCTCACCCGACCTTTGACACCACTCCTAGCAGTGTGATAGCGACGTTCTATGAACTATGTCTATCTCACTGTAACTGCGAGCCGGTGTGCTGGCCGACCTTCCAGCTTCTTGCAGCACAGCTTTTCATCCCTGGTAGTATATCGGCTAGTACACGCGCCTGTCATTATAGGATGGGTTCGACTCCCTGCCAGGGAGTGTGGATCTTGAAATACGCATTCTTTTGAAAACCCCACCCCACTTTGTTTCTTTCTCTTTTTTTTTCTATGTATTTTCTTCTTTTTTGGCTCTTGAAGTTTGTTTGGACTTCACCTTTCTCTCCCTCACTCGAGGCTCACACGCTTCTTCCTAGACAGATTAGGGATAGACCCTGAAAGATAGCTGAGGTGTCATGTCGGTCATTCTCTGTAGCGGGCTGCGTTATTGATCAAACTGGAAAGGGTGATCGAGAACTAGACTGAGTCGAGCGATAGCGGGCTAGCGGTGGTGAATTGCACCCAAAAATACCTTTGAGACAATGCCAATATTTACATTTCAATTTGACCACACATAATGGAGGAGCAAATATGAGTATGCTTGCCTGTACCTCAGGTAACTTTATCCGGGCAATATTGACAGGTCGTGTATCCGGGGTCCTAGGCGTTTGGTATAATATCACGGAAACACCCGGTTTGACGTGCAAATTCCCACGGGTAATTTTGCTTCTAACGGTGATTGCTGTTAGTATCAGTACCTCAAGGTCATAGCTCGGAATGCCGCACTGAACGATTCAGAGCGCGTTCCAATTGCACTGCCGTCCCTTGCGAACGAGATCAGGCAAGTTCAGGTGAGCCGAACTCGTCGTGCACTTCGTTATCACGACGTCCGATTTGCGCGAATGCCAGGTCATGCAAGAACTTTCTGCTACTTATGCAGTGGCAGCCCGTCCATCACTTTCTCAACCCCACTCATTCCTCACGTTTGCGCCTCTTCGCGCGAAGCTGCACCCGAACAGGTCCGCTGATTGTGCGCGTGCTTGTTCAGCGCTGATGTACAAGCTGCCAGGTTTTTCCTCGGGAACTGTGCAACATGTCGGGCTCCCGCGAGCCTGGACACAATTATTGTATGTCGGGCCAATCACGATCGTGGAGGTAGAATGCCGAGACATTAACATTCACTTCGAGACGTCGTCGGCGAGCATCGCGTCATCCTCGAGCCGAATGCTGCACTCTCACAAACGCCATAGACGCTATCTCTGCGGCTTGCAGACCTTCTGACCCGTCGACGCCGCATACCTGGACACTTGGAAGGTATTGACCACCTATTCGTATTTGCAACGTTCGTGTTCCGGTTCTCCGTTCGGTGTGACTGCCGGGCCGTCTCGACCTGTCCTTTACGGCGTAAATTCGATCTTTCATAGAACATGGCCCAGGCACCATGTTCTGTACTTCGAAACCAGGATGCTGGCCCCCTATCGGTTGTCACGAGCGACGAGGTCGACCAAGGTCGATGGTGCTCACCGTTCACCGGAGGCCGTGCCCCGTCCCCTATACAAGTTGCCTCATTCGGTGCAAAGACCCTCTCGTCGGTCGTTTTCTAGACGGACGTCGGTACTTCACCCACGGTTTAAGAACGGGGCCGAATGATCCCCACCGGCATCAATTTCCGCCTACGTCGCATCAATCGTCGGGGGCAGAAGATGAACTACCAGTGCCATGGAGTTATCCATATATAGTGCGTAAACTCCCATTTCTGGAAGGTTGTGACTTACGTCGAAGGATGGATTCAGACTCAGATCTTCTATTCCAACCTGTTTATTTGGTTGAATGTCACCAGAATATTCAATATTCGGTGGAGTGGACAGGAGCAGGGACATATAAACAAGGGCGAGGCAAGTTTTTCCCCTCCTTCATCGCGACCGCCACTTTCTCAGTCCCTCATTTCGAAAAATTCACCGCCATGCGCGCATCCACGCTCATTTTCTTCACCGCTCTCCTTCAGGTGTTCCAGTCAGGGGCTGCTTTCGCAAGGCTAGGCCGCAGGTACTCTACCTCGCCCGCCGTGACACGTACTGTGCCCAGCCCTGAGCTCGGTCCCGCCGATGTCGTCGCGTCGCGCCAGCACCATGAGCGGCGCGCGCTTCTCGACGTCTGCGCTTACATCGACACCTCTGAAATTCTCCAGGGCGACATCCTGGGGGTCCCCCTCAGCGACCTCGTCGACCTCAAAATCTGTCTCTGTCTCTCCGCGCTGCCTCTCATTCTCGACGTAGATGTCCAGCTCAAGGTGCTCACGGACAAATACGGCCACTCACTCATCGGTGCCGTCGTCACCGCCCTGGTATGTATACACGCGTTGCACTGTGATTGCGTAATGCTAACGCGTAAAATGTAGATCAATACGTCCCCGAACTGCAAGCACTGCACCTACCCTTCAAACAGCAAGCAGACTTGCGACAACAGTGATCCTTGCGGATATGACTGCCACGACGGCTTTGTCAAGCACGGAGATCAATGTATTTGCCCGCCGCCCAAGGCATTGTGCAATGGTGAATGTGGCCATTTCCCCCATGTACGCCACATACATCTTCTCGCCTGTTTCCATGTGCTTACGTTAGCCAGGGCTGCGGATCGGCTGCTCCTCGTGCGCTCGCGGGTCGTGCGAACGGCTATTCATACCCCCGCCTTACTGGAGCCGCTGCAGCTCAAGCGTCGTGCAAGACGGAGACTGTAGGTACCTGTGTTGATCTCCGGAGCGATATTGATCTTCTCCGTCCACAGGTCTGTGGTGTCCAGGGCAACGACAGCGGGTACGAGTGCGTCGACACTGAAAAGGATCTCGAGAGCTGTATGTTTCTCCCTCTTCTCTGATTCTAAGACTCGAACTCACTACTCTGTAGGCGGTGGATGTGCCATCCCGAGCCCTTTCCTCCTTGGCGGCCAAGTGACGACTCCAGGCGTCGATTGCACTGCTATCGAGGGCGCCGACAGCGTGTCCTGCTCGTCTGGCAGCTGTATCGTCAAGACCTGCAAAGAGGGCTGGACAGTTAGCGCGGCCGGTAACGTCTGCGACGAGAATTCCTCTGCGAACAGGGCAGCCGGCGTGCTAGCGCACGCGTGGAAAGCTTCAGGGATGGTCGGTCGCGCGCCGCAACTGGGCGAGGAAGTTGCGCACCATGCTGGACCGAAGGAGCCCGCTGAAAAGCCGCACGACGATTATTACGCTAGCGCCTGGTTCTGAGCTTATAATACCTCGGAGAACGGCGTGGCGTGGACGAACTGGACAAGATCATGGACACGGACTTTTACTTTGAATCTTACTCGCTTTCTAACGCTTTCGATTTCGGACTGTTTTACGTAGTCTTTCCGCTGGTTTAATTTCGGGTTCTGCCTTGGGCGTGGCATGTATAGAGCGTATATTGAGCGACGCGCTGTCGGAGAAAGAGGGGCAGTGCGTTCGCGTTCGGGTCCACAGTATACCGCGAAATTCGCATTGTAATACAGGAACACGCGACAAACGAGTCTCCGTTTTCAGGTCTGTACATCGAGCGAAGGACACTCCGAGGTCGGCGGGTTTTCGGAAGCATACCACATATGACGGGCGCGAACGCCTTTCCGAGCACATAAGACATGGGTAATTCGACAGCATAGTGTTACATTTATATTTTACGGATTTTTTCGAGGTCTCCAGCCACTGTTATCTCAGTTCGAAGCCCATATCCAACTTAGAGCGTGATGGGGACGCAGCCGATGCCGATGAGGCCGCCCTGAACCATCACATTCAGCACTTCTGAGCAACATGGGGGCGGAAGAGATGTAACTTACCACCTGGGTGTTGCTGCAGCAGACGGGGCTAGCACTGCATGCGTCGCCAGAGCCAACACCGATGACGCTGATGGGCGAGCAATCGAGGCCGATCTCGCCGGTGACGGTGCCGAGGACGATGCCCAAGAGGCCGAGCAGGAAGTTCGCGCTGGCGGAGTTGGCCTGTTGATGTGGCGGCGATCAGTAGGGTCACCCACACAACAAGAGAGAATAGAACGAGACGCACAGACTCGACCTGGTTGCAGCACGAGATGGAGCCGGTGTCGCACGAGCTCGTGGACTGACGTCCCTCAAGTGGGGTGGCGGCCGCAAGGGAAGGCAGGACAAGGGCAGCGGTGGCGAGGGCAGCGGTGAACTTCATTGTGAGCTGAGTGCGATGGAGGAGTAGCTGGGCGAACGAGTGTTGCTTGGCTGGAGACCCATCGCAGAACCCTTGACCTCTTTATACCTCCTCGCCACGCGTAGTCCTACATTGGTATTGCAGCAGCATTCAGACGAACAGGCGAGTCGGCGGTGACTTCATGCGCGTGGGTACGCGTGCCCATCGACACTGATCGCATGCCGCGCTGCTGCGTTGTCTGTGGAGCCCCGGACGGAACGACGCACCTTCGCGTTCGGCAACCGTCAGGACGTCGAGAAGGCCAATGGGAACCCACGCACCATTGAGTCGCGAGTGGGGGCGGAGAGTCTCAACGGGCCTCGCCCCTGTGTGGGAGCCGTGAAACGCAGCCGCGCGTCCCTGAAACCCTGGGCCGGGCGTGGTGGCAACGAGCAGCGACCCGCGATGCGTTCGACGTTTGTGCGGAGCTGGCTGTGTGTAATGGGGGCACGCGGCGTCGCGTATTGAGGCCGGGGGAACGGGCAGGCGGTCAGGCCTCGCGGTTCCGTGCGCCTGTATTATCCTGCGACATGACTGTTAGATGCACGAGTACGTATTGATTGGACGGCTGAAGGCTGAAAGTGTTCGGTCAGATTGTAACAACCGTTATACCCATGGCACACCACCGAAACGGTGCGGCGCCTCTCATCTGTCCATCCCTTTTGGCGCTCTGGCGGTCTTGGCGCAGGCTGCCGTTCGGTGTTAGTTGCTCCAATAGTGCTCTGAGCAGTAAAGCCGCGCGACGCGTGAGTGAAACAGGGTGTGGGTTAAGCTTTTATTCATTCTTGGCCACGTTCGGAAGGCGGCGTGATGGCGGATCACCGAGAGAGAAATGCTATCGGCACCATTCCACCTTGCCGCGACACCTGCTGTGGAGCAATACTATGGGTCAGGGCGAACATGCAGTCGCGACGAACACGGCTTGCCTCCAATTCAAGGGTTACGTATGGTATGTTTCTCCGTGTGGCGGTTCGAGGTAACATGTGACGGCTATCAAGCCTGCCGTATGTAGACTGAATGTCTTCCGCGAGGGAATAAACTGCGGCATCGGCGAGCGAGATCTGTCATGCAGCGTCACCCGTGGGTTTCGAGATCTCTCATGAGTTGGGTACCAGGGTCTCGTGAAGCAAAACCTTGGGAGCTTATAGGAATAGCGTAACTTATTTGATGCAGTCCTGCGCGCTAGATCGTCGCTGCAGAATAGCGGTGCGGGATCCTACAACGACCTATCAGCGTACGCACAAAGCAATTTATCAGACCGGGAGCTTGAGAGAAAGTCGAGACACAAGGAAATAACACACACCAGGAGAAGAGGCTGCATTCGCACCACGGCTTTACGAAGTTTCATATGAGCGGCGTTCAGGTGAAATGGCAGCTCCAAAGGAGTCTGGTGCGTCCTCGATCTGCGTAAAATAAAACCGACGTCCCGACGAGTCAATCGAGAGTTACTTCAAGTATGGAATCGTCGAATCAGCCGATGCAGGCTGTCAACGTCAACGACGTCCAGTCGACCCGGAACCTATTCCGGAGACGCCGGTTGAGGTGAGTTGCCGACAAACTACTTTCATGACGATCTTCTCTCTGTCTGAGGATGTGTGAGTCATGTTTCGCGACCTGTCTAGAGCTGTCTGCAACCGCATCTCAGGTACGTTCTCTCGTGAGGGTCCGGGAATGGTGGGCTAGGGTCGATGCAACAGTTGTCTGTCAGGAAGGAATTCGTCAATTCGACAGCTCTAGATGGGCTAATAACAGCGAACAACATGCACCTAGCATTCCCATTGTGCGGCGGAAAGAACGAGGTTCCCAGGGGAATGTGCGCGCCCACAGCCAATGATATGCACGCTTGCCGTGACTGGTCCGTTCTCCAGGATCAAAAGATGAGAGTGACTTGTTACAACACTCACCAAAACGGCGCCTTCCGATTAGTGGAAATCAGCACATGCGTGCGTGCGTACTAGAGCGCTTGCCAGAGGAGTATTTTCGTGCTCATGAATCGATTGCCAGCGGCGCCCGCATGCCAGGTAGGCCCTACAATAGACGCAGACGAGTAGCAATGCTCTCGAGCATCGTGTGATCTTCCGAGGTGGATACTTCAGCCATTGAACGGTAGGACTATACGGCATCACCGAGGACTTTGGAGGCAGCCAGATTGGTTGAGGAGTGACATGCCGAGGTGTTGTCCGACCAACAGCACGGGCCTTCTGCCGCGACGGGACCGTAGGTCCCATGTGGACGTGGCGTAAAGGTTCACAGTGTCAGGATCGATTTACGGCAAAGCGGAACGTCTGTCAGCGCAGGAGAATATCGTTATCTGAACACAAGGGAAATCTAAATCTAAACTCACGATGAATAACTGACAGACTCGCGGCCTCCGCATGGGCTGGAGCAGCGGTCAATGGAGTAACCATACGCCACGACTCCCATAATATCTTCCGGGAAGCAAAGACGCGGTGGATGCAGTTAATATACGTGGAATTCGAATATGGCACCATCCGAGAATTGATGCGGGAAGAAAGCGAGATATCAGCTCGCGGCGTGCTCAACGTAGGTGGAATAGCACTGTACAATACATTTGCAGATAGCGACTAGTAAGATGTCATGTCAGCGTACTGTGATCGTATTTCACGGAGGAACTCACTAGGAGATGTCGCTGCCCATCTCTAGATGTCGGTTACGGTGCGCAGATAGTGATATGCAATGCGCTGTAAGAGCTCCACCTATGGCTGTGGCCAATAGAAACAGCC
This sequence comes from Ceriporiopsis andreanae CBS 279.92, assembly GCA_001969225.1. NCBI lineage: Eukaryota > Fungi > Basidiomycota > Agaricomycetes > Polyporales > Meruliaceae > Ceriporiopsis > Ceriporiopsis andreanae. The sequence goes on along the minus strand of ALYI01003630.1, from coordinate 16,863 downwards.
AGCCAATGGACGTTGACAATCAGAGGTACGCGTCTCGTATATTTGCAATGTTACGAAGTCGAGCATCATATGCTCGAATGCCCAACATAGCAAATGCTACCACCATACATGCGGCTTCCCGATCAGCGACATACAGGCTTGTACTCGCCGACAATTCGAGCAAAAGTTGATGGTTTGTGAACAGCGCACTTTCAGCCCCGATGGGCTAGTGCAGGATCAAGCGACATGCCTCCAACAATGCGACACGCACTCGATGCGAGTGGTCGACATACCGCATGATCTATTGGCAGAAAAGCCCAGCGATCCAATGTCTTTTATCATATTCTGCATGGAGAAAGGCTTACTGTTCTCGTGTGGCGCTAGATCATGCTAGAAGCGATCCGGGCGCTTGTTGGTAGTTCGGCTGGGTCCAAGTCGCCGATTTGCTCGCTGGAGGCTTAGAGTCAGCTGTCTGCGTGTACCTAGAAAAACATGAAACCCACTTGTCGTCGTGTAGTTCGTGCTGGCATGTATGTGCCACGCATACAACAGAAGATGGTGTTGAGAGGCATAACGACCCTCCCCAACCACGTCCCGTCACAGCAACGTCGCAGCCTCCGTCGAGAAAGCTTGCATGATACACTATCTAGTCCTTGGGAGCTCGTCGTGACGCTCGCGTTCACAATCTTTGCGATGTCAGAGCCATCGACGCTTCGGTCGACGCATCCGCTTGTTCCCGGGGATTGTAAACCAGCGATAACGACCACGATTATCGCTACAGCCGCTACCGCGACACCGAACCATCACGGTCAATAAATGCCATACCGGTACCGCAAGGTATTGTCATCCACTGACTATTGTAAGTATCACCGGCGACGTTCGAAGAGTAACCTCTAGTACTTACGTCGAATCTGTAGGCCGGCTCACTATCCGGGTCAGCCCCCCTCAGATTATTGGGCGTCGCTGTTCCAGACCCGGATGTGAGACACGTGTGGACTGCTCTGGACGCGTTGTCGGCGGAACGTGCAACGCCACGCCCGTGAGCTGCGGGGACAATTCCCAAGTGAGCACGACTTATTCTCACCTCCGACATGGACTGCTGAACTGGCTTACGCAAATAGACAGCTTGATTTCCATTGGCTGCATTGCTATCGTTCTCTGAGCGGTATCCATTGACGTGCGATGCGAGTTGGTGGTGTAGCACAAGGTGCAAAACCATTTGTCCGAATCGCAGTGCCTGGCACAGTGTCTGTACGAGATTGTAAGCCATCTCGCGGAAATGTATGAATAAACGATACCTCTGTCCCTACGCGGATAGACTAGGAAGCTCATTTACGTATACCCTGCAAGTCTCTAGGCCGAATGCAAGCGGATATGAGGTATGTCGGTACCGTAGTGTGCTTGTCATATCCGGAAGACTGCACGGCTCGTCTTCACGTGCGGTAGTCTTCAGAGATTGTCCGACAGTTAACGGGGATATACTGCGCACGTCGGCTTGGGAATGCTAATAACGTGCGAATGAGTTCGAGATCAAGAAGCCAGCGAAACTTTCGAAGCTGTGAAGCAAAGACGGACTCGGTTACATAGCTTCGCCGAGCTGCTTTCCTCACGTATCAAACGAACAGAAGGCGGAACACGTTCCACCCTCTCCACGCGCCATCTTCCAGCACGCCAGCCGTCCAATCCAATCAAAACCTCTCCGACGACATGGGGAACATCTATGAGAAGCAGGTACCGCATCGAAAACAAAACGTACGTTACATGCAATGCACCGTAGTAGTGGACTGCAGCATTTTCGAATTATCCTGTATGGTCCGTGTACGGCTGATAGGCCATGGGTCGAGCGATCAGAAGTGTACGTTGAAGCATTTGGCAGAAGTCATGAACATACCACGCACCCAACAACAGCCCCTCCGCATACGATAGAACCAAAAACGGTCAAATGAAGAAAACTACCGCCAGAACCGCCTCCAGGTCCAGATTTAAAGCCACGCGGAACGGCGTGGGCACGGAGCGGAGAGAACGGTTCTATGGCCGATTTGGGCTCACGGTCATCCTTCAAGCTTCAATATGAGATGTCAAGGATTGCGCTAGAAGACAGTCTACCAATGGTAACGGTAGCTTGGGCCGACGATGCGCGCAAACGCGACACTGGGTTCAGAGTCCAGACTGTTGAAGCATGAGAATATGCTGCCTTTGTTCAGTCGCCACGAGATGCATAGCGGACATGGGGGAGCATAAGTGATAGCACTGAGCAATAAATGAGGCCTGTTCAGAATTCTGTTAGATGGTTGGGAGGGCCACGACGAATTTGAGGAGGCGAACGCACAAGATTTGCTCGCACCCAACGTGCTATTGCACCCCACTTTCTAATCCTATCACGAAGCCGGACTGCCTATGAGTAGCGACGAGCTAGACAATGTTCCCAAATTTGAGACAACACGAGAGTGGACTGTTAACGTTGAGGCGTTGAGGGAGGGTTGCCGGTGAAGATTTGGCGAAGATCGAGGTGACGAGGTCGTCTCATGAGCCTGGCGTCAAAAGGTTTCATGATCGAAAACTACATTCCCACGGTCGGTAGGTACTGTACATGATCTCGCAAGTGCGATGCGGCGTAAGTTGGAAGGTCTGACATCCTCTCCTCATCAGAAAATTTCTCCCATTATCCTCGATAGCCGCGAGATATCGAGCAGCAAAGTCGCGTCGGCGCTCAGATGAAAACGTCTGCACCAGGCGTCCCGCGATATCAGCATTACAACCAACCTTTCCTCGTTCACGATATCTGGGTCTGAGCAATTTAGTGTGCGGGGTGAACACTTCCATTCAATAATGTCTGCAACCCCGAAAGCGTCGCTGTAAAGGGAGATTATATGCAATGCCTTCTGACTTGCGGAGCTGCCCGCAAAGCCTTTGCACGACTAGTACCACATTTGTGCGGAAAATGCGTTTCGCGCGTATCGATCTGAAGAAGGGCTGAAATGTGGGCTTGAAGTTCAAACGAGATGGCAGCACTTACTCCAGACGTGATCAAATGATCGAATACCACGTCCTGCAGCGCCGGCTTCGCATCGCTTCGAGCGAGTGCAGACGTGGAAGTGTGGTACGTGGCAGAATCTGGGTGACGAGTCGTGAGGTCCTTGGGAATCTGGGAGCTAACACCGTCAATCGAGGACACTGCTTGATATTGAGTATGACTACAAGTCCGCGAGATGTCGAGTTGCTCAAGGGCTCACGTACCCTGGCCGGAAAGGCATCCGTGAGACTCGGATGATCGGTGAGAAGCTTTCGAAGTTGAGTGCCGCCGACGGGCTGCACGAGAGCGGGGATGAACGACCTCAGCCTCTAGCGATCCTTTCCGAGACGGCGCTGCACGACCAAACTCTTGCGTGCTTGCCTTGTCGCCGTGCCCGCGCGACCGTCGCCTCCCTAGCCGTCCGTGAGTTCTGTTGACCGTAGCGTCTGGAGTTCGCACGACGTTCTATCCAGCGGTCTAGTGATTCGGTGATTCGTTCGACAAGAACACCACGTTGGTAAAGCTTGGTATCGCCTGCATTGACGACGCTGGGACCTCCATGAAAGTCGCGAATGGCAGCATAAGGTTGTAAAAAGCAGATGTGAGGCGGTGGCGATAGTGTTTCATCGGTAGTTTTCCAGTTCTGCGAGCGTGCGAGCTTCTTTGCCGCCAGCGCGCAACAAGCAAGATTCACGCTTTACGCGGATCGTTGTCGTCCGGCTTCTCGCGCAGCTGGCCCGCGATGTGCTTGAATGGACGTTCCTGACAAAAAATACAGGAGTGCATGGAGATTTTCTTGAGGCAGGGATACAAACAGAATCACCCCGAGTGTCGAGGATGTGGCGGTAGACGTCTTCGGCGATCGTCGGAAGCTCTTGATTCCGTCGTGTCAACTGGGCATGAAAGGCGTCAAGAAATGAAACTAATATACGAGACTCGAACCAGGTGCCTCTTGTTTTGTAGGAGTAGATTGTTTAGACTTGCCGCGAAGTGCGCCTTTGAGGGTTTCGATAGTGATCCTTTCCAAATCCTTCCTACATCGCAGACCTATCGGACCACAGCGCAAGTTGCTCAGAACCGCTCCTATACACCTCATCAGGTACATGCTTACCGGAGAATCGCTTCATAGATTTGTAGTCAGTACTAAGTGACGACGATGGTCGAAGTTGAGGACAACATTGAGGCGTCTATCACGAGGCCGCGCAAGTTCATATTTAGACGCCTACTCTCGGGATACCTGGGAACATTGTGGCGCACGTTGTTCAAGGCATGGCGAGGATCAGGGAGGCATGAGGTCTTTGTTAGGATTCTGTTACACCAGTTTTACACTAGCAATACAACATGTGATGGGCTACCAGAATTCTAATTGATACAAAAGAAAATATGTTAAGGAGTGTGTCAATGGCTCGAGCCAGAGGGGAAGGGCGTGCGAGTATGGGGACAAGATAGAGAGAGATGCGTTAAACATAAACATGATGATGAGAAGAAAATGGAATGCGTAAATAGAAATAAAGAGGGATTTCGCTTCGATGAAGAAGGTTGAACAGAGAACGATGGAAGAGACAGCGGCGGCCGAGTTCCACGGGAGATAGATGCCGTGTCGATAGTGGGACAGCAACATGTGGAAATAGAGATGCAATCCATCAGATGTGGATATCACCGATAGCTTGGGTAGTCTCGTCTTGACCTGGTAGCGTGGCGCCGGACTGTTTCGCCCTCACGTATCCTAGAGGCGTCCGGTACGGGCCTGTGCGTGAATCAGGAATCTCCAAAGATGGTCGGATCTCCCAGCCGTCCGAGCCGAATATGCTATCGAAAAAATAAAGCTGCGTCGCTGAACACGGCAGCGAGTACACCGGGAAGCGCGGGGGTGGCTGCGGGAGCTTCGCTGGCAAAAATGCGTACTTGAAGCTTTCAATAAAGCGGTTGGCTAGTTCCGGACGCCATTCGTAAACCTGTGCATTGTAAACGCCGGACCACGGAAGTTCGTCCCCGGAGCAGATCGTAGGCATGTGTTTGAGGAATTGCTGGAATTCAGAAGCCGTCGCCGGGCTGCAAGTTCGTGCCGGGGTGAACTGGTGCGGGTGAACGGCCGTGTCGGCGTCGCATGCGCGGACGGGCATTGGGCACACGATCGTACTGAGAGTCGGGTTTGTGATCTCGGCTTTGAAATCGAGAGACCATTCAGAAAGTGTTGGCGAGGACGTGCAGCTTGAACTCGCGCTGGAGCTGGAGCCGGAGCTGGAGCTAGGAGGAGACGGGTACGAAGATGCGGGAGAGGCAGCTCGGCGAGGTGAAGATGCCGCGCTGAAAGATACAGGCCAAAGTGGACTGCAAGGGCTCCTTGGAGACGAAGCCGGAGAGATAGAGTAGAGGGTCGAATGCCCCGACGATCTTGTATCGGAATTGCTTGACGATGACCACCCGTGGTGTGCGAACGTGCCAGGATCGCGTTTCATGCGCGGCTTGGATTGGTGTTCGTGAATGTCCTTGATGTGTCTAGAAAGCGCGGCGGGATCATTCCAGGTGAACGTGCAGCTCGTTTCCTCTGAACGTGAGCACCTGAGCTTGATGTTCGTGCTGAAGTGAAAATCAGTAGCCGCATTTTCAATTTCAGCAACTAGACGCACTGCGCCACAAGCTCGTGCCTGGCCATGTTAGCCGCTTGCCGTGTGGTATGCGTGCACCCAGGGGATGGGCAATGATGATGGAGGCCCTTGACGCATTGTGGGTTGCATATGTGACGACTTCGAAAGGCTTGTAAGATTAGAAACGGTGCTTTAAATGGAAACGACGCACGGGAGTTTCGATCGGTGGTCCTCGGAAGCGCCCCAGGACCTTTCGCCACAACTGCTGGAGACATCGACGGAATAGGGATGGACCAGTCGCAAGTTTCCAAAGGGTACGCGCGAGCTAGTGATTTTACCCATGTTCTGGATGCGGAAGGAAGACTACGGCAGGTATGTACGAGGGATGATAGGGTCTGGGAGGTTCAGGGAGGCAATAGGGAGCTTCGTGGAGGAAGGGGCAGGTTTGTGAAGCCTGATACAGGTTTGCTCCGGTCGCTGGAGGTCTGCTGGGGGGGCATTTTCGACTGGCTTTATACCTAGAATGCACGATGCACAAAAGTTGTCGGTTAACCAGTGAATTGTTTTTCACCATATACGGCAACTGCGCGAAACTTACCTGTTTCGGCAAGCAACCAAACAAACGTTGTTGAATATTTTCTTATTTTGGCGAAAACCAAAGCGACCATGACAGTCCGGAACGGGAAGGAGGTATCACGTCCAGAGAGAAGAGTCTTCCGTGAGGGAGCGCAGGGACATGGTGGGCAGATGAAGCCATCCCGTGACGTTAGCATTCAGAGGGTCACGGAGGCATTCAAAAAAGAGGGACACATACTCAACAAAGGCCGTCGGAAGCGTGTTGTGGCATCGAGGGGGCGCGCGCCGAAGGTTCTAACGCATCGACTAGGCAAGGGGAACACGTGGACGCTAGGGGAATAATCCATCACACGCACTAGTAAAAGGAGTACTGCAGTACTAACCTGAAGTTAACGGCGGAATCGATCCGGGAGCATACAAAGCACACAGTCTCGCCATGTATCAATATTGTGAGCTGCGGCAGCCTCCGCCGAGACAAACTCGTCACGCATAGTGGGCGAAGGCTTATCTTGAGACCACGGGATGCAGAATGTTGGGGGATACTCGATATACAAACGACAGGGGACCGTCAGGTTGAAGCGCGTGAATACAGGTCGATGGGACGGCACAAAGCATCCGAAATGGGAAAACTGCGAGACACATGTTGAAGGGTGTCGAGTGGGGAAATCATGAGAAGTGTGCGGGGAGATGCTTGCTACATTCTGCGACCTCTCGTGGGGGTTGGAAACGAAGCCCTATCGAGCGCTTGTGGTCACGTCCGCCGGATCACAATGCCACGCGACTCCGACGGAGACACGGAATTCGCGCGTTTTGATACGGAAACGCTGGACCCCAGGCCTCGATGACCACCGGATGCCTCAAGAAATCGACGTCGACATTTACGTGAGCGAGGCGCAAAATGTGTGATCGTGTTGTGAGCCTTGTAGCTCGCGGTTCCCAGGGGCCAGCATTAGCAAGACTTTTGAGCTATGAATCCAGAGTCAATCGATCTGACGAGTCCTGTTGTGGCGGTTTTGGCATCTCTTATAAGTCGCCAAAATTACGTACATCACCACCAGGTCCTCCTCCGGGCAAGGTCGAAACACCGGACACTATAAGGTCGAGGGATCACGTTACTGTTACGTAATCTTCGTGGTGTCCCACCGTCATGAAGAAGTTTGAACATGCTGCGGGATTTGCGTGAAAGAATCCATACAGCCACACAGACCAAAAACGATCTAAAAACATCCTGCTGAGAAGCTGTACAAACGAACAGGTACATACTAGACCTATTCAACCGCCGTCGCATCTCACATGAATGGCAGGTAACTGTGCAACATGCAACGCTTACGTGTAAAACCTTTCGATGCACATCTAGTCTGTAGGCTGGCTTGGAATCTGTTGCATCTAATATTTCTGTTTTCGACACAAGACTACATGATCATTGATGTGTCGCCGTCCGGCAGGATTTTCGCAACAAGAACTACGTCGAGTGCGAGGAATAGGTAGCAGTCGTCTTACACCCAGTCTCAGTCTCGATGCAACGGAAAGGTAAGCATGCAGCGAACTAAATTAAAATTGGTTGTGAATTAATGTACAATCAGTTCGAGGTGAGCTCGACCTGTGACACCGTGTGGTAACGGCGCCAATTCTAAGCACGTCGTTGTACATCTTTTTATCGTCTGTCGGTCTGTCACCACACTCGGTCGGACAGCGCACGACATCAACAGACCGACCCTCCAGCAAGCAGACTCAAGCGAGCAAACTCCTGTAGTTGAATCCTTTCGGATGCGCAAATCTAGCGAAACCCAGATGTCATTGCCGATCCTCCGCGGCCGGCAAGACGCGACCATTCCCGGGCGTCTACGTACCCTCAACACTTCGACCAAACCTTCACTCACCGCGTGCGTGGTACTCACTATAAAACAGACCGCTCAGAAAACACTGCAACCAACGTCCCCTACTCCGCATACCCTATACTTCCCTCCTCTTCACTACTTTTATCCTTCCTGCGCTCGTCCACATTTTCGGTTGTCCATACAATATGCCCGTCAAGCTTTCCTCAGCAAAAAAGTCATCAAAATTAGCAGTGATACAGCATGCATCACCTTTTGAGGTCGGGACTCAGTCTTTTTCCGAGTTTCGCGCCAGTCACATCTCTTGGACGGCACTACAAGACTGGAATCGAGCATATTTGTAGGCTATCCCGATTGCCACTCGCGACCCCCAGCTCACTTGATCACTCATCTTTCACTCCAGCCGCCACCGTTGCATTCAGGAGTGTGGAAACGGCCTGCATGCCTGCCAGGCGTGTGAGTACACAGGAAAGCAGCCATCGAATGTCTTGAGCCACGAGATCAGCAAGCAGTACGTCTCCCAAGCTCCTTTGAGGCATGTGCTGTGAATTGTCTGACTGTGGGCTTTTTCCAGCACCTTTATTGACTTCCCTTGCCGGCATGCCAAGGCGACAGGCTGCGTGATGCGCTGGACAGATCCCTCATCGCACACGAAGCATCTCAAGGTACATGTCCCAATGACGGAGGAGGACGACACACGGTGGCAGGAGCGCTCCGACGCTGTGCGCCATGTCCTGTTCTGGACCCCGCCGTACAGTTACCAGCCTACAGTGGAGTTTGCTATCGCTGGTACTATGGCACACGAGGAGGCGGATAGTAATGTTGAAGGCCCGCAGGCGGAACACACCACCCAGGAACATATTGCGGCTGTAGCTCATGGGATGTCCTGCACAGCCGCGTACAATGCGCAACCGGAGGCGGACTACGTGTTGTACATGGCTGTTGAGTCTTTGGAGGTCCCTCCTGATCCACCGGATGACTCGTCGTCGCGGGCTGTGGAGCAATACGACGTTGTCACACTCCAAGATCCTCCAGCTTCCGACGCGTCCGGCGACCACCACGGTGCCTCTACCAACCAGATCAATGACGCGATACTGGTGGCTACGGTGGCTGATAGACCACCTCGCCCTCTTCCATTTTCCTTCGCGCAGGTCACATCGACTCCCACCACGACTCCCTATTATCCCCCGTATTTGGTCATAAGCAAACCCCGCGGCCCGTCAACTAGGCGCGTACCACGAGCTGCCCCGCAAAACCAGTATCGGAAGCTTTTCAGCATGGCGGCAATTCGCAAACACTCTAAAAGCGCTCCTGGGACATCTAGTGGTCGAACTGCTAAGCCTCTTGCGCCCCCCGCCGCCTCCGCATCCAGCCCGGCCGCCAATGACGCAGCCGCGGTAGTGCCACCATCATCCGAGCACGCCCACAAAACCACGGACGACCCCGACGTCGCAACACCTGTCAGCTCCGCACGTTTCAACGGTACCATCAACGTTGTCAGGCCCCAGGAGAGTCGCGCAGCCTTGAACGCTGATTCTACTCCTTACCACACCAATGAGCCCGCTGGTGCTTTGCTGCCTCTAGCTGACTCTGCTGGCCCCTCACACATGGCTCCTGTCGAGTCTGATTCTGACATGTCTGGTGATACCCACGCGCTTCTCGGGAACAACCTGTTCATGGAGCCTCCCGCCCTGCCGTCCTCGCTTATCTCTAAATATTCGGAACTTGCCTTTGCCATGCCTCACCTAGCGAATGTCGCCACCCGAGACACCTCAGCTCCCCATGTCCAGCCCATGCCGACCGGTGCTCGTCATCCGAATACTCCCTTGTCTGCTCCTCCTGCGACCACCTCTACCACTGATGGTCCCGCTATGCACCTCGCAGGGCCATGTCTTGCTACGGACCCTGGTCAGTTCCTGGTTGACACTCGCGACGCTCCCGCCGTCTTCTGCCCCGTCCCCGTCCCCGTCCCTGACTATACCTACTCTGCATTCCCTTCCATCGCAGTTTCTCATCCCGACCCCACTGCTGTGCCCGAACACGCTGCCCTGGCCGTCACCCACTCTGACAATATCGGATCTGTTTGGAACGACACGAGCTCCTTGGACGTCGTTGGACCCTCCGCGGACAACCTTGGCATCACGAATGCCGCTGAACCTGTGTTTCACAACACCGGAGCCGCCTTCAGCAAAGCCGGACTGAACACTGAGAGTAACTCCCCGCCCTCTCTCCTTGAGCTGCTCTTCATGCCCTGGGCCGACTACGAGAAACTTGGAGCGATCGATTCCTTGGCTCTTGAGGACGACGAGCTGGAAGACCAGGAGCCGATAATCATAGACGATGTCCTGGCCGCTTGATGCTCGTGTATCACTCTGGCCACTTGGGTGGTTCTCTTTTGGCAGCGGCCGACCCTGAAACTCTATGGCCGGCTTGAAAACGGAATGTTCCTTCGCTGACCCTTTTACTGTGCTCCGTGCTATTACAATCTTCCTCTGTTCTATCTTGCAGTGTCTTCACAAATTTTGTATGGCGCCGCGCAATGTAAATGGCTCACTGTGGATCGCGATCAATGAATTCAGTCGAAACGTGCAAAAAACACTTCTTTTTCCATGCCAGACATTGCGGCGTGCTTTCGTGATATAGTCTCAAACACTTCTGTAGCGAGGCTCGATACAACACATCCCGCACGCGCCAGGGAGACACCCACGTGTTGTTACATAAGCAATCTTCGTGGCGTTCGTCTTCAATTTTGTATTTTGTTCCAAGTCGCTAGCGACTCCCTCGAGGTCAGTCGAGCTTGTTCCAGCTTGACGAAAACGGGTACATACGTATCCCGTATATCTGAGAGTACACTCGAGCAGGTACAGATTGTATCTATTCAGCCATGGTCGTCTCTCAAACGAACGATACTTAGATCATCGACGGACGTCAAACACATACTGCGTGCCTACGAAGACCTTTCAAGTGACTAATACCTGGACTGATATCGTCCAAAGTTGTTTTATTTTCCTTGGCTGATGTGTGGAGATTTGCATGTAACAGCTCCAGGCGATATCAAGAATTATGCGATGCGTCGAAGATCGAGTCGCCGGTCCTTGCATCGTGTCTTTGTAGTCTCATTCCGTACTCGAGGTGTGTTTCGCACCTTCATCGATCACTTTGAGCCAGCTCTTGGCACACAGTTCCTCCCGTGTTCTCATTATCCTACTCAATGAGCTCACTGTGCGGCAGCAGACAAGGTCGAGCCGCCTTACACGAACATATAGAACAACGGCGAAGATTCTAACATTTTTATACGTTTAGGCATCTTCCGGTCCAGCACCCTTGCGAGGCCCACCCCAGATCTTCGCCTACGATCGGCCAGAGGTGGTCGGCCTCCGGCGCCTATACAGACCCAGCACTTAAAACCAACCTTCGTGTGTCGTGGTGCTCAATCCGAGGCGAAATCTCCCTACATTCTAAATCCCACACCTCCCACTTTCTTACTATTCCACATCTCTTTTTCACATATCTTATCACCTTCCCCGCTCACGCATCATGTCTCCTCACTTCAGCAACATGCCTTACGCTCCACGACGACTTCCCAAGACCCTCAACGTAGCAATAAAAGACCGTATATCTCCCTTTGAGGTCGGGTGCCAAACGTTTCCAGAGGCTCGTGCTAGCAGACCGTCCTGGGCTGCTCTTACAGATTGGAGTTATCAGTCCTTGTACGCTCTTTGCCACTCACAGTCTGCGCCTCCTATTGACTCTTACACTCATACACCAAAAGCCGTCACAAGTGCACTGAAAGGTGTCAGAGCATGAAACATTTTTGCGCCGCGTGTGGTCGCGATTACGGCTACACCACGGACGTCTTGGGCCATGAACTCACAAAACAGTGCGTGCCACAGCTCTCGTCGCGTACACAAAAACTCACCCCAAAGTATTTCTAGCACCCAGATAGATTTTCCGTGTGTACACGCTGAAGAGACGGGCTGTCCCATGCGCTGGACCTACCCTTCCAGCCTACGTTACCATCTCAGAAACTTCAAGAGGTCACGCTTCGCGACGACTAAAGAACATGCTACAATCTTGCAGGCGCGTAGAAGGGAAACACGCGGGGTGCTTTATTGTACATCTGTGCACAGACACAGCCAATGGTGCCGGACAGGGCTCCCTGCCGCCCACACGACACCGGAATTCACGAAAGGGACAGGTGCTGAATATGTCAGATCCACGGTGATCGGCCAGGAAGAGGGAGGCATCGGGGGCATCAATCTGCCAGCGGTGGATGGACAGCGGCACTTCGCTGGTTCCGCTGCTCAGCCTGCGGCTTCTCATGTACCCCTTGACGGTAGCCGGCGTGCACCAATCGACCAGGGCGACTCCTCACATAGAAGCGACACGCGCCAGCAGAACATAGACATGTTGCTACCGGGAGCGGCCATGCCCATCAGTGACGCACCGTCTGCCGCTCCCGCAATTCGCCATCCGCCGCGTGCATTCCTGCCCTTCAAGCATCTCAGACGCCTCGCTCCCCGCCCCTGCTGTATCAAGTCGACTGACAAAACGTCTGGTTACGCCCTTCGGGACGTTGAGAGCGGGACCCTCATCAGGCCTCGTCTGCACACGACCGCCCGCGTACACTCCCACGGCCACGTTCACGAGCTTGCCCATTCCACGCTGGATCCGATTGCAGGTCCCTCTTACGCCACTGCAGACAACGATTTTCGTGGCAGCTGTGGCAACGCTGCTCTCACCAAGCCGCGTGCTTATCACCCGTCTTCATACCGTCTCGCATCGTCATTCCTCCCATCTCCGGCTCACCTCACTGAGCCGATTTCTCCGGCTTGCCCCACTCAAACCGCGAACGACAACGCGGTGCCCGCATACTCTGCCTCGCATGCTCAAGCTCCCGCCCCTGCATCTTCGACTGCTGAGTTCCTCGCCCATCCCGCCGCTCCCGCACCCTTTGCTGATCCTCTCTGGAACGAGATTTGTGCCGTCTTGAACGCCACCGGCCCCTTTGAACACAACGTCCCACTCGCCTCGAACACCGCTGGCTCTGCCTTCGATGACGCGTACAACACTTCAATGCCTTGGAACGACATTGATTACGACGTCCACGACGCCCAGCCCGCCCCGAACACCGTCGGACCCGCATGGATCGACGCTGGCCCCGTCCGTGACGCACCGCTCGCTGTGGAACCTGCCGCGCCTGCTTTGGTCGACAACAACGTTGCCTGGGATGCCTCCGGATCCTCGGGATACGACGCGCCGCCCGCTATGCACGACGGACAAACTGACGCTCCTCAGGCCGTCAACACCTTCTGGAACGATGCCGATCTCGCTCTGAATGACGTCGGACCTGTCCAGTACGACCATTCGACTGCATGGAACGCGGCTGGACCGACTGCCTACGACCCTCAACGTGTTTCGAACGATGCCGGCCCATCCGTGTACGCCCCTTCGCCTGCCACTTGGAATGGTGCTCGGCCTGCCTGGAACGGTGCTGACACCACTCCACTCGCGATCAACGAAGCCCCGCCCGCGATCAACGACACCACTGGATATATGTCCTACGACGCGTCCACCTTCAACGGTGCCGGACTTGCTATCTACAACATTCCTCCCGCGTCCAACGACGCTATACCCGCATACAATGACACTGGATCGACTTCCTGGTACAACGCCCCGCCCGCCTTCGACAATACTGAACCTGCTATCTATGTTGCGCCTCCTGCTTCGAACGCTGCTGGCTCTTGCTCTTCCAGCGCCGCCGGTCTGTCCGGATACAATACTTCTACTTCAACCGCTGGTAATCTCGCTCCGCCCGCCTTGAATGCCCCCGTGCCGACCCGTGACGGACTGGTCTGCATGCCCTGGTCGCAGGGATATCTCGCGCCTATGGCTCCCGAAGGTGGCTTTGACCAGGACGTCCAGAACTAAACGACTGGACGCCACTGCCATATTGACCGGGTCTACTAATCTAGGCGTCTTGGCGGTATCTCCGGCTCGACCATCCTTCTGTCGCCTCTACTAACCGTCTTGCTCAAATCGGATATTCTCTCTCGCTCTCGCTTGTGCTATCTGCCTCTCGCCTATCTCTGTGTCAGTGTCTGTCAAACCATCAGTTTGCTCTCATCGCATTCGTCCACACTCGTTTCTCGTTTCTCGTTCCTACATCCGTTCCTCATTTCCATATCCACCTCCATTCCACATTCCTGCATCCACACTCATACCTCGTCTGCAACCACACTCGTTTCTCGCCTCTCTCTCCGAGTCAATCCGCAATCTTATCCCATCTCAATCATCTGCATCATCATCTACACTCGTTCATTTTTTCCACACCCACACCCACATTCGTCCCTCATCGTCCCTGCATCCATTATCATGTACCTGCATTCATACGCCCCCATGTCATTTCGATTTTCGAGCCCCGCGCTCACAAAAACAAATCGTAAAGAATCGAACCAAAAATGTGTTTATCGCAAATCGTACCCTCGCACTGATGACTACAATGCTCCGTGGGATTCTGCCTGTAAAAGCAGACTTGTTTCCACCCAGTTCGTGGCGGGGCAGTCCGTATATGTATATACGCGTGGCGCATGGTAGCGAGAGTCGTGGTCGATGGCGAGAAGGAACCGATAGCGATCTCAGATCCTTTGAGAACGCGTGACCGACGCGCCGTGGGAATATTGCTCGCGTTGATCACCGGGTTCGGCTTCTCGGCATACAAAGAGGCGCCGGTCTTCGGTGTTCGACTCAAATCACATACGTGACGACCACGACGCTGGGCTCCTCTGCGACACTTCACGTCGACATTTGCGCCCAACAGATCGCGTACGATGTCTCTGGCGCATTCAGGCGTCCTCTCCAGATGGCTATATGAACGCACTCGATCGATCCCGGATCCGCACCCTATCTGCTCAGGAGCTGCGCCAAGGCCAGTTTAGTTTGCAGGAACGAGTTGTGAACTAGCACAAGGCGAGCACACACGAGTAGTGTCCAGAGTATTGCAGTATTGATTATTCATAACACAGGTATTACATCTGCATGCGCAGGGCCACCGATTCTAAAGCTGGTCTCAGGCTGGTATCGAGTTCAGTATCAAGTGCAGTGTCGACGCGACAACCCTCCTCCCCTGTTCAACGCGACGGTGTCATTGTTCCACGCTACCACCCTAGCCTCTAATTGGGGATGATGACCCCGCGGAAGCGCGCCGAGCCGCGGTTGTCGTACGCCTCCTGCGCCTTCTCGAGCGGGAACTTCTGCACCATGCAGTGCACGCCGCGCTCCTTCGCGAACTTGATGCACTCGCCGCTGTCGACGGCCGTGCCCGACGGCCAGCCGCGGATCGACGTGCGTTTCGAGATCATCGAGCCTGGGGAGAGGAAATGCGCGGTCAGCATCAGATCGGGGACGAGAAATGAACAGAAGAGATGGTGGACAGAAGACGAGAGTGGACAGAAAGGGGAGCGGACACTCACTGATGTTGAGCGACGCATTCTCCGACATGATTGCGAGCACGAGGAGGGTGCCGTCGACCGCGAGCGCGGGCAGGAGCTGGTCGAGGATCGGGGGGCTCGGTGCGGTGACCATGATGACCTTGGCGCCGCCGCGCTCGAGCAGCGCCTGTGCAGCGTTCCCGTTGCTGCTGTTGATGTACTCGTCCGCACCGAGCGAGAGCGCGAGCTCCCTCTTGGCGTCGCCGGACGAGAGGGCGATGGTGTGGTAGCCCATTGCGCGGGAGAATTGGAGGGCAAGGTGGCCGAGGCCTCTGAAGGAGAAGAGACGTGTTAGCATTGATCGGAGGGAGAGAGGGAGGGAGGACGTACCCGATGCCCTGGACGGCGACGATCTCGCCTGCCTGGATGTTCATATGGCGAAGGGAGTCTGCGAGCGCGATGATAAGCGTATGTCCTTTCCATCCAAGCGGCGTAAGACTTACTGAAGGTTGTGATTCCAGCACACAGCAGCGGGGCAACCTCGGCAGGGTCCATGTCCTCTGGGACGCCGACGAGGGCCTCCGTGCGAATGGTCGCGTACTGCGCGTAGCCGCCGTCGCTGAGGACGCCGTTGATGTTCTGGCTCTCGCACATCATGAAGTCGCCCCTGCGGCAGCTCGCGCAGTTGTGGCAGTGGCCGCCGTGCCAGCCCGAGCCGACGCGCTGCCCGACCTTCCACGTCTTCTCGCCCGCTGGGATCGCGACGACGTCGCCGACGATCTCGTGCCCTGGGACACGCGGGAGACCGGTGGGGATCGCCTGCCACTTGACGGCCTCGTCGCTGCACATCGCGGGTCAGGATGCCAGACATACGATGCGATAAGGGGCAGCACATACCTCGCGCAGACGCCACAAGCGAGCACTTTGACGACGACCTGGCCCTCCTGAGGGTCTTTCCACTGGACCTGGGTTTTCTTGAGCTGGCCGCCCTTCTCTTCAAACTGGAACGCGGTGTAGCTCGTCGGGTGCGACATTATTCTGGTGGTGAGTGCTGGGAGTGGTTGGAAGTAGGAGTGAACGGATGGATTGTGTTTATCTGGTGGTGTGGGATGCAGTTCTTATATAGGCACATTGACGTCGGCGGCACATCAGATCTTGGTGGTGGGTCCCCGGGAAGACGAATATGCGAGTCTACGGCGCCCGGTCCCTTTTTCCCTCCTCTCTGAGCAGCCCTGAGCACGCATTGGCTCCCGCTGGATATTATTCCTAAGGCTCGGTGGACCGCGGGCAGGGCAGCGATTCACGCGGACGCCTCCTGTCGCTCGCGCACTAGTTGCCAGGATCTGCCTGGATCTACCCGAGGGGAATCGGGAGACGCGGTCCGTCACGCGCGGTCACGTCACGCGCCGCTGCCGAGGGGGTTCCGGTTCCCCAAAAGAACC